>CATIWQ010063270.1:0-14095 GCA_949673415.1 Euphorbia schlechtendalii | reverse complement strand
CTCAAACCTAACATTTATTTAATAATCAAATTTACTGAACATATATTTATTATATATAAATCTAATAAATATATTTGGGTTATTAATTAATATTAACACTTTCTTGTAAAGTTTAACATATAAATTTAATTTTTGATTTGTATAACAACTATATTTGCAATTATTTATTTTATGTAAAGATTTTAGTAATATTGATTAATATAATAATTTTATAAAGAAAAAATTAATCGTTGGACCTGATTAATATATATTTTTAAGATTATATAAAAATTCAATCCAATTATAATTTTTACGAGTTGAAAAGGGTTTGGCCTAAAAATTCTTAGTAAAGCCTAATTAAGTTCCGCGAAACCCGATCCAGTCTAGACCATGCTCAGATATTGTTTTGTGTTGTGATATAGTCTTTACAGGCCACTTGTTGAATGATATTATAAGCAATTTGTATTAAATGACAAGTTGTATAACAAAAAAGAACTAAATGAGTAATAATATGTGAGGGATATAACATGTGAACTTTCACCTGTCTACTTAACTTGATTTTATTTCTTTTCTTCGGATTAGGTTTAGCTTGAGTGTTCCCAGGACTTCTCAACCATACACCTTACTTTGTATTTTATTTTTAAATTTATGCAATTATTGTTACATTAATATATTAAATTTTTTTATTTTATTTCGAATTTGATTCGAATGTGAGACCTCTAGACTTCACATCTTTTTTATTATACAATAGACCAAGACATTAATTATTTAAATTGCATCAATTTTAAAAATATAATAAAATGTAGTGTAAAAATATGTTTTTGATTTGACTTATTTAGTTTTTGGATCCAACTAATCATTTCACTGTTTCTTTATTGATATCCATTACTTTCAATGTTAGTCCATGTAGTTTTAGGTGCTTAAAGTTTAAATACTGATTTCATATATTTAGTTAAAAATTTAATATAATGGAAAAACTGAAAAAAAATTGTCTAATATATATTCAACAGATATTTATTGTGGATCCAACTAATATTTTAACCGTTTCTTTATTGATATAAAATATTTTGAGTTAATATATTTCAGTTAAAAAAATAAAATTAAATATTTGAAATAAAATCGTCCCATGTATATTTTCAGTTATATGGTCTTTGCATTGGTTGTGTCGAAGTTATGTTTCGAATCGGGTGTCAACTATTGATACAATAACAACTTTAAATTACCATGCCATCATCATCATCATCATCATTATTGTGAAAGAAACAATGTGTTGCCCTTTCTAATTACAACACCCTTTTATAATTATCAAACATTGTATGAATATGCTTATTCAATTAGTACATGTGTCTTGATGATATATATAAGAATATGTTAGTTGGGTGCATAAAGTTATTAAAGATATAACTTGTGCAAATATAGAAAGTTAGTGTAGTGGTCTAACAAAATTTGGGTCGGTTGGTAGATGAACAGATTAGGATTAGGATTAGGATTAGGCAGGGATAGACCCCACTTCAAACCTCCAAAAGCACCATTTTATTGGCTAAGATAAGTTGAAAATTAATTATCCTAAATTTAAAATTTAGCTTGAAGTTAATTTATTTAGCTAAATCTCCACCAAACACCTCCAATCATGTTGTTATATTATTTCACATGGTTCAATAATATAAATATTAATTTTCTTTTCCAAAATAAGGTCATGTTCTTTTCGGAAACCCGAACTTAACTAAATTTAACTTAATTGAACCAAATTTAATGAACTCGAACTAAATTGAATTAGATTGAACTTAATCATAATAAATTGATTATTAAAATAATTGTAAAACAAAAAAATATTAAAATGTAATAAATAATGATAAACAATAAAATTAAGTACATGATTGTAATAAGACTGGTTTTAATAAAATAATTAACTATAATTAATATAAATATAAACAAATAATTATTATATATTATGATAAATAAATATTAATATATATATAATAGTTATATTAATAACTGTGTTTATATAATAACAAATAAAAAAACTTAATAACATAAATAATAAAAAAATTTATATTACCTAAAATCATTTAATTATAACTTTTATATTCTAATATTTATTATTGTTACTATTACACTTGAATAAATGATAGTTGTTATATTATTTTTAGTTTGTATTAGAATATCACATATTATTGGATTACAAATAAAAATAGATGATAATCTTTTTAATTAATATATATTCTCATGTTATCGTCTCATATCACATTTTCTAATTAATCAATATTATGATTATAATTAATAATATTATAATATTGTAGTGATATTAATAATATTATAACATTAATAATCAATACTATTTATAAATTATCCAATTATTGTAACATTAATAATCTTTACTATTTATAAATTATCCTTACTATATTTATAATTATTGTTAATCATATTTAATAATTATTTTTCAATGTTAATATTTTTATTTTATTGTTATTGATATTATCATTATTACTGCATATTTTTATTAATAGAATATTTATAATTAAAATTAAAATTAATGACCCTAAACTTAACTTAACTTCACTGAGGTTTATGGACCTTCACCTAACTGAAAGGTATTTTTTTCCATATAATCTAATAAAATTTGGGCTTTATGAATCTTTCATTTTGAAAATTCAAAAAAAAAATATTTTTTTATATTAGAATTTGGAAACTACATTCTCTCTACTATTTAATTTGAATTTCACAATTTTAAATGTTTATATCTCACAAATCGCTGATTTTTTGAAATCGACGGTTTGAAATATTTTGAAAATCTTAATTTTATCTTTAAAAAAACATACACTTCAATTTTTTTCAAAAAATAAATAATTTATCGCAATCTTATACATAATATAATAGTGGAATAATAATTGTTTTTTATTGCTTTTTTCATGAAAGCGATATACATTATATGAAAGTGATATAATGTATTCTAAAAAGGAATATATAAAATACATTATAAATAGAATAATAGTGTATAATAATTGTTTTTGTTGTCTTTTTCATGAAGACGTTATACATGATATAAGAGTTGTATAATGCATCCTAAAAATGACTATATAAAATACATTATACCACTCTTATATTATGTATAATGACTTTATGAAAAGGAAGTAAAAAATGGTATCATACCACTATTAATTATATTTTTTACTGGAAAGTAAGTTCTATTGTAAGCATAAAGAGCGGATATACTATATAAATACATTATACCACTATTATATCATGTATAAGAGCTTTCATATCAGGTTTACGGTCTTCATGCCATGATTTTTATGAGAAATTCAGTAGTATCATGAACAGAGAGGAGAAAAAAGACTATAAAATTACACGACTCTTATACCATGTATAGTGTCTTTATGAAAAGGCAGTAAAAACCGAGCATTATACTACAATTATACCATGTATAAGATTGCAATGCATTGTTTTTTTCGAAAAAAATCAAATTGTAATATAAAATTAAGATGAATAAAATATTTTAAAGTGTCGATTCGAAAAAATTAATGGTTCTTGAGATATGGACATTTGGAATTGCGAAATTCAAATTGAATAAAAGAGATAATGTAGTTATAAGAGATAGAGAAAGACAACATAAAAAAAGATAAAGGAAAAATATAATTTAATGAGAAAACAAAGTTAATAATACTTCCTCCTTGTTGTACAAGTAAAAAATTTAATTTTTTGGGCACATGGTTTAATTTCCATCGGTTGAACTTAATAGACTTCAACTGAACCGAATTTAATGGATTATAAAAATTAACCTAAGCTGAACTTAATTTAACTTAATTGAACTTAATTGAATTACCAACTTCATAGTGAACAGGGGCTGAGTTAGAGAGTTAATTGTCGAAGATGTGAAACATCTTATAAGTTACTTTATCATATTTCCTTTTCCTCTTTTAATTATTTTGTCTTCATCACATTGTTTATTTCTTTGTTTCTTACAAAATCAAAGTCTTAAACTAGAGTGAAATTTTATTGTTGATAAAGTTGTGTGTTTTCAATGAGATTTGGGGGTGCTTATAAAGCCTTTGGTACAATTAAATATTAGAAGATTATATGTTAGTCGATGTATGGTAGAATGGAGATAAAAGGTGGTGAATAAATAAGAGAATCATAAACTGAGTGTAAAACACAGAAAGAATTTTGATATGCTCATTAGCTCAAAGTAAAGTTCACATGCAGATAGAGAAAAAAATGCTAACAATTGAGGCACATTATCTTATGCTCTACGATAAAAGAATAAAAAACAACGATGACGATTGTGTGTAAAGCTCAAATGCTGATGATATGCAGAATGATTCACATATTTAAATGTAAAATGGTTCAGAATTAGAAATAGAAAGTTGGAAAATTATGTTCTTTTTACTAAATTTTAAAAAAAATGAAATGTTAAATTTTGAATGCAACACTCCGTAATAAAATTTTGTTTATAATTTATCTATTAAATACGTAAGTATATTTATAACAATAATGGACTTATGACCAGTGGACGCAACATAGCAATTATGAAAAATAAATTTATTTTTATGACCATACATAGGTGATATTAGTGATGCGGAGTTCTATTCATAAAAAGAGTTTTTAAAAGCAAATGCCATCAAAAGCAAGACATGTGTTATGAAATGACATAGAGTGAAACCAAGAATAATCTGATCTAAGTGCATATGAATATTTTTTCAATAAAAGCTAAAGTGTTAGATCATGATCATGCCCACTCACTAATTATTTATTCTTTTATTTTTCTCTTACTTTCTTATAGCAAATAAATGCCTGTTTTATCTATAATTTTGGGTTAATGGGTTTCCAACGATCATGGAAGCCAATAAAAATAACCATAATAATAGTGTTGAAAGAATTTAAACATAAGGTGTATTTAAGTAACACGTACGTATATCAAATGAATAGTGGGGCATCAATTTACGCATATTCTATGTGGATATGTTTATGCTTTGTCTCCTAAAATTGAAGCATCTCGTACATCAACTAATTAATTTGTTGGTCCACTCATTTTCTTTCCATTACCCATCTTCAGCTAGTGTACTGTGAACTTAAATATATTAGTTTTTCTGTAAGTACTTTGTTTTGTACAACTTTTATATGAAGATTAATCATTAGATTAAGCATTATGTTCATATATCTGAATTAAACATATGTTCAGTTAAACAAAAACCTTCTGATTAAAGTTAGATCGCACCAACATGTTGTATATTAACAAGAAATTTATCTACAGAATTGTCACTCATTAAATATACAAATTCAGCTGAGCAGGATTTGAAATTTACTTGCAGCCTGCTTATTTTGTTGAATTCTCGTTTCATATTTGAATGCCCAAAGGTTTAAGGATGCAAATCAAATTTTAATGTTCCAGTGATTGCAATTTATTTAACACCTCGAATTAATTGTTACTATCAACACAAATACATAGTAACAAGGCGATTAAACCCTAATCACTTGGACTATAACAAACAAACCCCCCGAAGAACGAGCCTATATTAGCAATTGCTTGCTCGGGCTAGTCCGGTGAAGAATGGGCTTGATTCGAACATAACGGCCCGGCCCATTTATAGTTATACAAAAACTCCTGTAAATTACGAAAATAACCCTATAATCACGGCCCCGGTTCAAACATGCTCATATAAATTCGATATACACATAAACCGGCAATCGATTCAGGCTTGTTCTCTGCAAAAATACCCGAAAGATCTTCACTTTTGTGCAGTTTCTGAGCAGCCATGGCAATCAGTCTGCGTAAGGGCAATACTAGGTTGCCGCCGGAGGTCAATCGAGTCCTTTATGTTCGCAATCTTCCTTTCAACATATCCAGTGAGGAGATGTACGATATTTTTGGCAAATACGGTGCTATTCGCCAAATCCGAATCGGAACTAACAAGGACACCCGAGGGACTGCATTTGTCGTCTATGAGGATATCTACGACGCTAAAACTGCCGTCGATCACTTGTCTGGTTTCAACGTCGCCAATCGGTATCTCATTGTTTTGTATTACCAGCAGGCTAAGATGAGTAAGAAATTTGACCAGAAGAAGAAGGAAGATGAAATTGCTAAGATGCAGGAGAAGTATGGGGTTTCTACTAAAGATAAGTAATTGTAAACTCGTTGATTACATCGCACCTTAGTTATCTGTATCAGAAAAATTAGGGTTTCATGTCTTTTTTATTGCAGTGTATATCTAGATTATGGTATTGATTTTACAACAATGAAATTTTAACTTTGCATGCTTTTTCTTGGTTCAGTTTGGATTTAGTTTAGATTGATATTATAGCTGCCAAATACGTGAATGGTAATTTATAAATTTATGTCCTTTTTCTAAATTATATTTCAGGATTGTCTGTTAACAGCCCCTATGAGTTTTTTCCTATCTTTTCTTGACATGGGAAGGCTTTGTTGGGGTTGTAACTTTTGTAACAATCCGAGTCAATTTGGTAGGGCACCGCTATTTTTGGCCCCTGTACTCGTCTAAGCACCTGTAATTTTATTTGGTTTAGTGGCTTACTACTCAGCTCTCTGTAATTGTAATTTTTGGATATTCATTCTCCTTTTGTTTTGGCATATTTTTCAATCTTGGTTTATGAACTCGTAAAAAAATAGGAGATTTGCCTGACAAATTTCTTAACTGGTTGTTAGTTTTAGCAAAATTACTGGTTTATTATCGCCAAGTCAAATGGGAGGGGCATAAGCAAGTATTAATGTGAAAAAATCGGCTATTACCTTTTAGTTTTAGGAAATTGTAACAATTCTGGCATGTTGGACCTATGTGGTGCACTTTATTGTAGTTAAATGATAAACTAGATATATGGTCAGTAGTATAACATAGGGTATGGTTCTATACTTTAATGAGACTAGGTCATGCTCATCTTGTAATACATATGTGTGTATATCATGAAATTTTTTTATGTGTCCGACTCTTACTTGAATTGTAAGATTACTATAAATTTCAAGTACTTTGATTTTTGAGGCTCCATATTCTCTTGGATTCTAAACTTTCTACTGGGTGGAATTGTTGAAGACATATTGGCATGGGATGATCTTCTCTTTTGTTGTGAGGCCTTGAAATTCTTATTCTGCATGTAATGTTTTGCTATGGTAAGATGCAGAGTAGATGGAAAAACACCATCTGCATTTGCTTTTCTTTTTGCATCCGTTGGAACTTAGGTTGGGAAACTGAAATATATGCCTGATTGGATATCTTTATTCGCTTGAAAGGGATTGGATTATGGTATATCATTGGGAGTCTTGGACTTAGTTCATTCAATGTAGATTTCTCGTCATGGAGGTTCGGGTTTCAGTACTGTATGAACCTGAAATTTAGATGAGGACTGAAGCAATATCACACACTATTATCAGCAAAAGTTAATATGGTAATTGCTATCTATAGCAATTGAAGAAAGACAGTTTAGGGTATTGTGAAATACATGTACTTGTGTCTACTTGCATTGTTCCCAAAATAATAAGCTTGTTATGTAGTATGTTTATCTACAATTCACCCTTGGGGTACCTATCATTTTTGTTGCTTGTAGTAGATTACAAATAGACCTTGGAAATATATGTAGTTACAATCATCACATATATTTTACATTTGCCGTTGTCTTCCTATGGCAGTTCCTTCACAGAATCAAATTAGAATGATGTTTTGGCCATGGTGCAATGTGCTACATCCCATCCCACTGTATATAACCTGCATTTTGCAGCCATTGAAAAACAAAAAGATTACTAGAAATTTTATAATATACTCCCTCCCGTTTTTTAATCTTAACAAGTGTCTGTAAGAACCTTAGATTTTTTTTTTCAATATGCCATTTTCGGATTTCAATGTGTCAATCTAAACATTTTGTCCTTTTGAATGTTCGTTGAAAATGTTAAAAAGAATAAAGAATTTTAGTCATATTTCAAAATAACAAAGATTACAAGGGTAAATAAGTATTTTTATTGTTTTAATTAATATAACCTTACATACAATCTTAAAAAAACACTTATTTAAATAGGGGTGAAAATAAAACAAACAAAAATGATAAAATAAAGGAATGGTTAATTAAACGTAGGGTTCGTTTAGTTGGAGGGATAAATATTTCGGGGAATAGGAGAAAAAAAATTGGAAAAATGTAAAGTATTTGCCTAGAACTCGTAATCGGGATGGAATAGCTATTCATAGCTATCATACAACTCATGAATAGCTATTCCTCCCTCTCGAAAAGGACTAGCTATTGCATGAGATGTATGATTGCTAGGAATCGCTATTCCATCCCGACGAAGGGTTTTAGGTAAATACTCCACATTTTCTCACATTTTTCCATTCATTTTTTTTTATTTCACGATATAGCTATTCCGCTAACCAAATGAGCTCGTGTAATATAAATTTACGTGGTTCTTCAAAACTTGGAGATAGAGCCCGAACCTTGAGTTCTAGGAGTACCGGATGGGTTTAGATTGAGGTTTTTAGTAGACAGCCTAATAGGCCTGACTTGCCTTGATGTATATTATTTTTTTTAACGTAATTGGTGTTGGGTACTTAAAGAACAAATTCTTCTTAGGGATGCAATAATTGCGAATATGATCCACTAAATTGTAGTAGAATTCAAAATATTAGGATCTAATTTTAATATTTTTAATAGAAGTGAAATTAATAAAGGATCAACTTGGTTTGTAAGGGTAGATTTATGCCAGAATGAACTTCAAAATAAATTAAGAATTAAGTAGGAAGCATGAAATCAAAAGTTAGGTGAGTAGGATATTGATATTATTGAGATGGGACTGAATACGGGTAATGAAGTGAAAGTTATATGATTGAGTAGCCCACAGTCAAAACCAAATCTTGTAATATATTTAATTGATGAATTAATTCATTGGTGTGCCTAAAAAGTGGCCTAAATTTTTTTACCAAATTTTTTTTTATGGATTTACCAAAAAAATTTGGTGTGCCTGAAAAGTGAACCAAAAAAGATTGGGTGGCACATCATCACTATTTAATATTTATATCTCATTTGGAATTGCCTTTGCAACTAATACTAGAATTATAATTTCTAATTTTTTATTTTTCAACATTCCATCTATTTTCTTCAAAATCTGAACTAATTAGATAACAACGCCTAAAAGAACAGAAGCCATTTTGAAGTTACCACATATGCAATGTATGCTTATTGCCTTTACTTTTCTATATGTTACGAAATCGTGGGAGGCATTATTATGGCAATTTTAGGGTAATTTTGGTTTTATTGTTTCCAATATTTTGTTGTATACCTTCCAAAAATTAGTATCCGTACAGGGAACCAAACCATTGGTTTTTACCCTATCCTAGCCCGTTATTGGTAAATATGCTTGCTTGTACTAAAATTTAGCACATTTGGTCACTAAGTTATTGCAATAACCATCTTTGTCACATTTTTAAAACCATTTGACATAATTTAGGCAGACTAATATAAAATTAGCTTCAAATTTTGAGGTTGAGATATCTAGAGATAACAGGGGTGAAGATGAGGATTATTGTTTTTTGTTCTTCAATCTAATTAAAATACGTAACAAAGATGGAGACCAAATAAAGTGATTTATAGATTAATGACAATCATTTCACACATCTAAACTGAAATAAATGTGCTCCATTGCAACAGTTAAAGCTTTGAAAGGGACAACCTAACAAGCTTAACAAGCTTGGAATTTATTTTCCGGTATTTTCTGATATGTCAGATCTGGTTTGCTTACTTTACAAGCCACCAAAAAGCAAAAGCTTGCAACTCAACTATTCCTAAATATAAACAACCATACAACCACCTCTAATTAATTAACTAAAAGAAGTTATCAAATTGTTGGTGCACCAAAACTATAGCAAGTTATCAAATACTTGGGCATTGAAACTTGAAAACTGAATTTGAACTAGTCAACGAGCCAATCAACCAATAACAAAATATGATAAAGATACAACACAACAATCATCCCCCAAGCAACTATCACATATAGCTTCTAACACCATTTTAGGCATATTTAACTTCAACACAAAGTACAAACATACGGTTATAAAAATACATCTGTCGCACTTCATCACATATCAGGCTCTTCCTCCTCTTCTTCCTCATAATCCAGCTCTTCGTCTGCTGTGGCATCCTGGTATTGCTGATATTCCGAGACAAGATCATTCATGTTGCTCTCTGCCTCGGTGAACTCCATCTCATCCATTCCTTCCCCAGTGTACCAATGCAGGAAAGCCTTCCTTCTGAACATAGCCGTGAATTGCTCACTCACGCGCCTAAACATTTCCTGGATCGAGGTTGAGTTCCCGATGAATGTTGACGACATGGAAAGTCCCTTTGGAGGAATGTCGCAAACACTCGACTTCACATTGTTGGGGATCCACTCCACAAAGTAGGACGAATTCTTGTTTTGGACGTTGATCATCTGTTCATCCACTTCTTTTGTGCTCATTTTGCCCCTGAACATGGCCGAGGCGGTCAGGTACCGCCCGTGTCGTGGGTCGGCAGCACACATCATGTTCTTGGAGTCCCACATTTGCTGGGTGAGCTCTGGAACTGTAAGGGCGCGATACTGTTGGGAGCCGCGTGATGTCAGTGGAGCGAATCCAACCATGAAGAAATGAAGACGAGGGAAAGGGATGAGATTCACAGCAAGCTTCCTAAGATCAGAGTTGAGCTGTCCGGGGAATCTGAGACAGCATGTTACCCCACTCATAGTTGCAGAGATCAAATGGTTCAGATCACCAACTGTTACAAAATTAAAAATGCCAAGTCAATATAATTCTTCAAAATTAATAAACATATATATGAAGAAACAGGGAATCCACACTTCCACTAGAGTTGCAAAGTTCATAAAATAAAAGTACCAATATTAAAGCAAATCCGTCTTCAAGAAGGAAATAGCATTAAAACTCTCCAACATTAGGTTACCTAGCAGGACCATATCAGCTTAATCTAAAATGTTAAATATGGACATAACAATCTGTAGTCAGACCTTGATCTATATGTAATATATCAAAATTCAAAATGCTTATGCGCTTATTAACTGTGTATTATAAACATCAGAAGATCCTTCGAAAGGGAACATTTTAAACTATTTCAAATACATATTATAAATTGAGCACCTCACTCAGGGCATGGATGAACCAATTGGCCAAGATAATACATAAAAAAAAGCCAAATCCCAAAAGAACGTTGGACAAAATACTAGCATTCTTCCTTGTGATCCAGACAATAAAAGATAGTATTATGCAGAATTAATTTTCAAATTGAGGTGATGGATAGTTGTGTAACACTCAAAATTCAGCTGCTGCTCTAGTTCAAGGATCGCATAGAAACCACCCATATTTATATCCACCAATGGAACACACAGAATTATAAACCACAACATATTAGATAGAACCAAAGTTTTACACTTACAGCTGGGAGTAGTCAATTTGAGAGTCCTGAAACATATATCATATAAGGCTTCATTGTCCAACACCATGCATTCATCAGCATTCTCAACCAATTGATGTACCGACAAGGTGGCATTATATGGCTCAACAACAGTATCTGAGACTTTTGGTGATGGGAAGACTGAGAAAGTAAGCATCATCCTGTCAGGGTATTCCTCTCTGATCTTGGAAATCAAGAGAGTTCCCATTCCAGAACCAGTTCCACCACCTAGGGAGTGGCAAACTTGAAAACCTACATAGACAAAAAGCCCAGAATTGAGTAATTGACTCATAAATCACATGGCAAACAGGACAAATTACTATTATAAACTTCGCATACATTTCTTTTGGTTTCAGAAACCAGGATGCTTACTTAAACAAGTATAGAATAATCAGGAAACAGAAAGCTTTAAGTTTAGTCCGTTTGTAGAAAAATAATGAAATAAATTACTTGAATATAAGCATATATAATTATACCTTGAAGACAATCGCAGTTTTCAGCCTCCTTTCTAACAACATCAAGAACAGCATCAATAAGCTCAGCTCCCTCAGTGTAATGGCCTTTAGCCCAGTTATTTCCAGCACCAGACTGACCAAACACAAAATTATCAGGCCTGAAGATCTGACCATAAGGACCAGTTCTCACACTGTCCATGGTTCCAGGCTCGAGATCCATAAGCACAGCTCGAGGGACATATCTTCCGCAAGAAGCCTCATTGTAGTACACATTAACACGCTCCAATTGCACATCAGAGGATCCAGTGTAACGTCCAGTTGGATCAATGCCGTGCTCGTCACAAACCACCTCCCAGAACTTAGATCCGATCTGGTTTCCGCACTGTCCACCTTGAATGTGAAGGATTTCCCTCATCTTTTTGCCTCTGGAAATAAGTTCATATCAGATCTCTATAACTATCTAAACCGATTTGAATTGTATTTAAATTCATAGTGACTAAAGATCTGGAAACATCTTTGAAGCATTGTATCAATCAGAAACAGGAAAATCACAACATTTTTAAGGTAGAAACACTCAAAAGTTTACTATACATCAATTTAACGCAGAATTGAAGCTCATTTTTTAGCACCGAAATAAAATTCAAAGTTGAAGAAAATTATCATAAAAAGTCATGAGGATCTGAGAATAAAAATCTAACCAGTGAGAATTGACAAATCCCGGTGAATCGGCCTAGTGAGGTTTAACTGCAGTGAAGAGAGATAGAGAGAGTCTGCGCTCTGCAGATAATTCAACAGACAGGAGAAGATGTGAGAGAATATAAAGAAATGAAGGGGCCAAGAGAGGGAGATCGTACGGTCATTATAATTTCCCTCCGTTGGGCGGGGGAATGGTTTAACGGTCTGGATACTGGTTCTAATTTGACTGATGTCGTTTGTTTTATTTTTTATTTAATTCTAAGAAAACATTATTTGTAACGTAAATGACTTAATTGCCCTTTGTTATATGACTTCACTGCCCTTCATTGTCTATCTGGGGACTGCGGAGACGGCAAGACCTGGTAGCGCCACGTGGAGAGTACACGAAACAGTTGAAGTGGGGTCCTACTTCACAGCTTGTATAAAACTGCCGCTTCCACTCAAATAATTGAAGGGTAATAAACTTGCAATGACATTCTTATCCCTCTACTTGAAATAAAATAGAAACCGTAAAATATTACAATAATTTTCGTCAAAATAAAATTTTATGAATGTAATTTGTACCAAATCATTGTTTTATTGATTAGCGATGTCCACATTGAGGTCTAGCTTTTATGAAAGCTTCGATTTCTGTCTAATAACGTGTAATGCCCTTGAAAAGCTTCAATCAAATTAAATTCTTACAAAGTAAGACATCAATCCAACAGAAAAAACATACTGTTAATAATTGAAAATAAAAATTGAATAAAATGAAATTATGAATAATGCGGTGCAGGTTTAATTCCAGTATTTTGTAATGATATGTCGGGTTGCTCATCGGTTGGTTCGGTTCAATAATCAAAACGAACTGAATACATCGAAAACCGAATAGATGAAAAAATAGAAATAGAAACCGAACCGAAGTAGATAAGTAACCGAAACCGAATCGAATTATTCAGTTCGATTGGTTCGGTTCATTTAACTGATCAATTTTTTTTTTATTCTTTCATTTTCATGTTAAAATCTATTTATTTTATATATAATTATCACTAACACTTTTATTACGTATATAAATTAACATGTATATCTAGTACAAAAGCAATAAAATGAAACAATGATGCCTTAAGAACGTGATGATATTAATATGACAAACTTAATGAAATTAAATTAAGTTTGTAGATTAAATTTTTATACATATAATTAATTTTTTAAATATATTGATTAATTGGTTGGTTCGATTATTTTTATATTAATACCGAACCAATCGAATCAACCGAAGATATATAAAAGTGATAATCGAAACCAAACCATTTAAATCGAAAACTAAATCAAATAAATCGAATTACATCGGTTCAGTCAATTATTTTGGTCAGGTTCGGTTGTTGAACACACCCCTAATGATATATCATACATTAGGTTTAATCAAGCTGAACTTCTGTACAAATGCGCAAGCCCAATCCATACAAGTTAGGATTCTGCAAATAGGTGTCTTTTCAGGTAATTAAATGTTGAATTGGTGTCAGAATTGGTATAAAAAACGAGAAAAATAT
>CATIWQ010063243.1:0-10385 GCA_949673415.1 Euphorbia schlechtendalii | reverse complement strand
CTACAATGAAGGACAAACACTAAAGAATAACAATTACAACAAAAACAATGGTTCGTAATGACATTTAAGAATTAACAAATATCTTATATATTTCAATTTTTTAAAAAATTTATAATTTTTATTATATATTTTTCATATTATAATTAATATTGAATTGAAAATATAATTAAATGATATAAAAAATAAATCCCATTAATCCCACATAAAACATTGATTACAAGAATGTCAAGAAACATGATTACATGGACATGTCCATCGGGCGGGCTAGGTCGGGTTCGGACCGAGCTTGATTGAGCTTTGCATAAAAAAACATCAACACAAGTTCAGTCCGACCCACACTTTAAAGTATAGGGCCTGGACTGGATTTACGCTAGGTTTCCCAAACTTGATCCGTGACACAAATTGATTTTTTTTTAAACTTTTATGGACTAAATATATGTAAAAAAGAAAAAAAATTTATATAACTACATATAAATCTTACATAAATTACATATCTATTAAATTATTCAATATTTATGTATGAATTATTGTAAAAATCTATAGGTAAGAATATAAAAATTCAAAGTAATTATTAAACATAATATATATATATATATATATATATATATATATATATATATATATATATATTATGTATGTACGTACGTACGTATTTATGTATGCTATTAATCGGATCGGGTTTGTGTATTTACATAAACAAGTCTGACTCATAAACTATTGATCTTCAACGGGTTTGATTTCGGCTTGGGCTTTTTTAAAAATTTAGCTTTTAAACCTGATTTATAAAAACAGGTTTGAATCAGGCTGGGCGGGTACCCCGGCCACGACGAGAGGTCTAGCTGTATCCTACATTATTTGGGCAGTTTTTTTCAAAGTTTCCTTGAACTCTAAACTTTTCCTTTATGTATGGCCTAGTGAATAGATAAACCTATCCACATTTATATTTTTTCAGAAAACTCTCCAAATTTTCTTTTACAACTACAAGCTACAACTTTCTCATATATGCATTTACTTATTTTTGGATAAAGAAGAAATGCCATCAAAGGCTCAACATGACCAAACCTAGGAAAAATTCCTTCAAAATAAAAGAAGCCATGCCCGAAATCGGTGCATTGAAGTAATGAAACCCCAACAGTAGGGACGTCGCATACGAAACGATTTTGTCTGCACACCAATTACCTTCTCAGTAAACATGATGAATTAAAACAACACACCCCTTTGAATGAAGCTCTTAATCTCCATCTGGTAGGCAATTACTTCATAGAAGTAGCTAGGATCACATTATACGTGAAAAGACAATATGTTTCAACAACTACGGAAACCACCATCCCACAGTCTATAAGCTAGCCAAAATGCCCCAAAGCTCCACCCGAGCAAAAACCTATATTCCTATCAAAACTTGAAATCCAACGCCCATCTATATCTTGTAAAGTGCCACCAGAGAAGCACAAAAATTCGGGAAATTATATTAAGGGTCATACAAAGATCCGGTCCTTTGGACCTGATCCTTATTATAATTTCCCCAAAATTTCAACCCCCAGACTAAGTATACGTATTAACCTTGACATAATCTCTTGGGGGGCTTCCAACCCTCCATCAGCCTTTCCACAATATTCTTCCAAATAATTTTAACTTGCCATCATTTGTCATCATTGGTACGGTTGTAAACGAACTGAGTTGAGCTGAACTTTGCCGACTTCTAGCATTTTTTATTAATTTTTAACGAGTTCGAGCCGAGCACGAGCTTGATCAAACCGAACACGAGCCTGATCAAATCGAACACGAGCCGAGATCGAGTTTAGTCAAACCAATCACGAGCCGAACTCAAGCTTAGTCAGCTTTGAAGTTCAACTGAGTTTAGCTGAGCTTTTTTCAAACAAGTTTATTCGAGCTTTAACCAGGTATATTATTTTGTTTTTTTACAAGTTAAAACTGAGTTTTGAATATAAAATTATGTTTTGAACTCATGAATCAAAATGTTATGTAGTTAAAAAAAATTTTAACATCTTGAAAATACATATATTTTATGCTAAGTATTATAAACGAGCTAGATCATGAGATTTTATCGTGCCAGTTCACGAACATATTTGCAAGTCTCTTATCGAGTTTGTTTGCGAGTCTTCGATCTATCTTCTCCTTATTCACAAACTGTTCATTTATCATTTCAAACTCAAAAATCTTGTTCAGGAACTAATAATTTATCAATCCAGTCGAGCCGAGCCGAGCTATTATCAAGCCAAATGCCAAACCGTTCATGAACGACTTGGTTCATTTACAGTCTTAATCATCATATCAGAGTTTACAACACTTGGCAGGATAATGGTTTGACACAGTAAATTAAATAAGTCTATTTTTCCAACTCTGGATGGAAAAGATTAGTAGTCTAAAGAGTAGAGTTTTTGATGTTTAGGTTTAATTCATATGTTAGGTGTATAGGCTGTATGTAAACGACATTAAGAAGTTTTTGCATTAGTGGCTACTTTACTAGTTATTTTGTTTTTATCCAACATGATATTTTTCATCAACTAACATTTACGGCAAGTTTGATGCAATCTGGTCATTTTTAGGTATTTTATCATCTTTCATTGAGGAAAGTAAGAAACTGAACTACTCAATTGATTAAGTTTGTTCTTTTAAACAACAAAAATCGGTAATTTTAACAATTTTTTTTTCTTTTTCATTGTAACGGTAGTTTCATTGTTTTTCAAGTTTGTTTTTTAATTTTTCGTTGTAAAACCTAACATTTCTTTATTCACAATCATTTTATATTACTTCAAAGAAAAAAATCTTAGAACGGACTTACATAACTTTTGGTCATGTTTACTTCAACTACAATTCAATTAAGTTCAGTTAAGTTCCGCTGTGTGTAGTTATAAATTTACACTGAAATAAGTTAAGTTCAGTTTAATTCAACTTTCAGAAATTGAAAAGAACATAACCTTAAACTAATTTCCTAAAAATAAATCATACACCCAACGCAACAAGAAAAAAAGTATAACAATCCTAATTCACCAGTGTATACTATAATGAATGCTTCTCATACAAAGAAGAGTCAAACCAACTTGTAACACATCCAGCTACTCAACATAAATTTGTCATATATACTATTTATTATAATATAACATTATTATAAACAACAAATACAAAAAATAAAAGTAGTTTACCTAATCTCTTTGTAAAAATAAAATAAAATCAAATGCAGTAAATCTCCATCAATGGTTCCATCCACTTCATCTTTCTTTCTTCAGCCATTCAATACCTAGTTGGAAATTCGCAATTCCCATATCCTGTATATAACAAACTAGTAATTATTTCAAACTAATAACCACAATTACAATAGTAAACGTATGTAGTTGGATATTATGCAAAATTTGTGACCAAAAACCATAAATTGGGTAAAGTTCTATAAAATTCAACATCATCATGCAAACTAGGTGCGGATACTTCACCTAATTTTCGGAAAATCTATATCATCATATACATATATAAATCAGTTTAGTTTTGACACATCTCCATTATTTAGTTATTTTTTTTATTATCTCTCACGAGAAAGGTGCACATGACTCGGTTTTAACCTGTACGTGGAAACAATTGTTCTCATTTGTCTTCCTAGTTGAAAATGTGTTCAATCCCAAACATTCACGTCATTGAATTCACTCACCATCACTATTTAATACTGTGAATTATAACCTGATGCTTTTCACTTATATGGAAAAAATGTTTGCTTACTTAAATTGTTCTAATCTCGTTTTGATCGCAACAATTCCAAAAATTTAGTTCAGTATATAGAGAAGGAATTATCTACTTACTAGGAGGCTGCGTGACCACGTGTGCCGCACCGCCGAAATCACACGTACCAGCTCCCCGTCCGTTCTTCTGATAATAACTGTTCAGGGCATATGAGGCGTGGGCCTCCAGCGTGTTCGGATTATAACACGTGGCACCCGATTGAATCGGACGGCAATCAGCTCGTCCTTCTCCACAAGCGTAATCAAGCGCAACTTGCAGCTTCTCCTTCCTGACTTTCCCATTGGCCACGCACCAGGTATGTCCCATTTTCGCCTTCGACACTTCAAAGCCGGTGGTCGGAACTTGACTCTTGTTCCCGTTGACCGGGGTCAAACTCAACGCCGATTCCGTGAGGGGTATAGTGTCCACCTTCTGCTCATTAGGATAAAACAGCCCGTAATTTCTCTCTGATGTGGGGCCTGGTTTCTGATTCTCATTGAACAAAGCGAATAAGTAAACGTTAAGTGGGTCCTTGGGTCGGAGAGGGGTCCCACTTCCAGTCAATACTCTATTGACTAAATTGCCGTTATACGACGCCGCATTAACCTCCCCGGCACCGATCTCATTCTCGTCCCCCATTGAAGGCCAACCAGTTTCTGTAATCACCATCTTAACGTCATTGTAATGTAGAGCTGACATGGCAGAAAATACGGCGTCGGCTTGAGCATCCAAAAGGTTGGTGTATTTTAACCCGTTACCTGAATCGATTGCGCCCGGATTTTGCTTGAACAAAGTGTAATCCAAACTAATCTCGTTCGAATTTGCAGAGTATGCAAAGAAGGGGTAAATGTTGACCATTAGATATGACCCCGTTTGACGGAAAAACTCAAGCATGGGTTTTATCACCGGGATCAATTCTTTCTTGAAAGATCCGGCTGAAGACGGATACGAATTCTTGAGTGCGCTGAGAGCAACTGGAGAAGATATTTTAATGGAGGTAAGGTTGAATTTAACCAGAGAATTGTAAATATTTTTCATGGCGGGTACAAGGTATTTGGTTGTGTTGCCGGGGTCAACAAACACTTCATTCCCAACGGCAATGGCTTCAATTTGAGTGTTGGGGTAATATCGGGAAATATTTGCCTTAACCCAGTTATCTGCAAATGACTGGTCGTAAGCCGTAGCTGCAAGGAGCTCGTTAGGAAGAGCAACGACGACGCTTATACCGGAGTTAGCAAGTGCAGTTAAAACGGTGGAATCCGTGTCGTATAGCTTGACTCGGTTGATTCCATGTGATTTTAAAAGCTCCACCACTTTTTCCGGTGCCGGTAAGTTATTCGCCACTCTACCGTAGTTCACTCCGATTTCCCCCTTACCATCTACTTAAAGCAACAATTAAAAAACATGATCAACCAACGAATAATTAATTAATTCATTTAAAAAAGAGCACGTAAAAAAAGAAGAAGAATAAGGTTACCTGCAAAGAGGAAGAATGGTAGGAAGAGAACGGAGTAAAACGATGCCGTATTCATGGTAATTATCTCTATTAGTTTGAAGAGCATAGAAAGGGGGGGATTAGGCGTTTTATAATGGGAGTTTAATTAGAAGAGAGAGGAGGGTTCTACGTGGGGAAGTAGTTTTCCGGTTGTCGGAGTAGTGGGGCGGTCTAACGGAACGGAAATTGTAACCCACCACTTAATTGACCCGTTAAAATATGCAGCAGTTTGTTTGATTATTTGTTTGGTAACAATAAAAAGATGTTTAATCTATGCAGTAAAGGGGAAAAATTTTTATTGTAGACGTACACGTGTCTGATTGCAGTTGAAAACATATGATATGAGCTATGAAGGATTGGTGTTTATAATTCCAGTAAGTTGGCCTAATTCTGACTACTGTTATTTGTCTCTTTGTTTGATAACGGATTTATTGCTATTAATAATCATTTGTTATTGACATGTAATTAGTACTATTAAGGTGAATTTAGGACTTTTTTTCACTTAAATGTAAACGTTGAACGAAGCCAACTGTCTCCGGTATTTATTATTTTCTCTTTAACCCTGCAAAAATAAATATTTTAATTTCAAAATTACTTAATAACTCATATACTATCAATATCCTAATTATAAATTGAATCATCAATATCCTAATTATCAATATCCTACAGACAAATAAATTAGTTTATTATAAAGATGACCGTCAATTGATCAATATTGCAATTTCGTGATTTAAATGAAGATAGAAATATATGCCTTTTTATTTAACCACCTGTAACAATGTGTGTGCATGCAAAAAACTAGATTGAACCATTAACATTGTTTATTAAACAAAAAAAAGGATAAAAACAACAATTAAAGTTATTCCACTGGACTAGCTTGACTAGTATAGTTATTGTGATTTAAGGACGTTCGTTACATAGATATCTCGATTTCAGACTTTGAAAATCGCATGAAGCGTTTGAGAATCGCACCGGAAGTTTAGTTCGAGACACGAAAATAAGGAGACAAGATTGTTTGATTATCGAGCTGGGCCCAATTTCACAAAATCTAAACAGGTTTATTCGGCCCACTAACACTTATTAGAGCATTAGTTCACAAGCCCATTAGAAATTCATTTTTGCAACGGAAATTCGGAGTCTGCTCAGTCTTTTTTTTTTTATTTGAGATTCGCAGTCTTCAGTTTTGTAATCATCTAATTTTCAATATAAACATATAGTTGTATAAAAAAGTTAGGTTTAGTTTATGTACCTTACTGTATGGATGGTTTATTTAGACCTGTTAGTCGGCCAGGCCAGGTCGGGCCGGGCTTGGCGGACTTTTTACAAAAAACGTTAACCCAAGCCCGTATTTTAGAACTTCGGGCTCGGGCCGGGCTAACAAGGTCATTCTCAAGCCCAGCCCAAGCCCATGAATATTTTTTTTGTTATAATATTTTTTATTAAATTAATAGAAAAAATATAAAAAAAGTCAAAATATATTTAAATTTTAAATATAATTGCATTGTTTACTTAAAATCTTTAACATTTGGTAACATGTATTGCAATCAAGTATAAAAATTTAATAGGAAAAAATATAAAATATTAAAATAATTATAAATTTAATGTATAAATATATAGTAAATAAATAAAATTATTCAACGGAACGAGCTCGGGTATTTATATAAAAACCAAGCCCGGCCCATAAATCTTCGAACTTTGACGGGTTCGGCGGGCCGGGGCTTCCAAGCCCGGCCCATTGAAGCGGGCTCGGACCCACCCGGCCCACTCTAGGTTCATTGACATGGATAATGTAAAGGTGATAGATGCAACCATTTGTTTTGAAAATAAATTAAATGTAATTTAGTTGAATCACAAATCTTATTTTTTTCTTTCCATAACTTTAATGCTCTTTTCATTTGTGATCAGTGACGGCGGCAGGGAGGGGTGGGGCTGGGCTAAAGCCCCACCCCAGTTGTTAGAAGTCTAAAATATCCTCTTAATTTTCTGGCAAGCCCCACCCAAAAATATCCGCCGGAAAAAATGGTGAAGTGAGAGATGGGAAGGAAAAAAATTAAAAGATAAAGAAGAAGAAGAGTTTTAATTAAGTTTTGAAATGGATTATGTTTGTGGAGCCCATTTTAAATAATAAAGCACTGTATGTTTTTACCTCTTACCGTTTAAAACTAAAAAAATATTTTTTTTTATCTATATTCTATCACAATATCATTTTAATAAATGATATACATGCAAATTTATACGGTTACACCTGTAAAAATAAATAGACTAATGATATTAACATTTTTTATATTTTCAGTTTCATTTAATTACATTAATGTTCTATTAATTCATTTTATTTATTAGAAAAAAATAGTTATTAGATAGATAATTATTAATTATTTTATCTATGTCTTAGTTTAATGATTAAAATTTAGTTTTTGATCTCCAAAAATTGCATGTTTGGATCGTGGAGCTTTTCCTTTCTATATAATGTTAGTACAATGGCGTAAATTTTTTTGTTAAACAATTGTTTTTATATTTTTTTATTCATGTTATTGATATTATTTTGAATTTTAATTCCATTAAATTAATTTGTAAATATTACATTTTCTATTCATTGGATTTATTGATTTATCGATTGAAATTTACGATCATCGATCGTCAAGAAACAACCCCACCCCATTTGAGGTTCTGGCACCGTCATTGTTTGTGATCGATTAATGTTATTGTTTTGGGTACCCAACACCTATTTATTTTATATGTAAATTGAATTATTATGTAAATTTAATGTATTAATGGTATTTTAACAATTACAAATTTTATTAAGTTTTCAATATAAATAATTAATTGTTACTTAATGAATAATAAATTTAAGTTTTAATATCAGAGTGTAGTGTACGTGTTCCTATACTAGATTGGATTTTACTTCTGCTGCTCGGTAATAAATAATCATTTACTCCCAAACAGCCCGCTGTTGTTTGTTCTCTCTGATTTTTTTTTTCCCGATCTTCTTCGATCACGATCTGTCCGCCGGATCCTTCAATCCGACAGTTATACTCCTCCTCCGCGGCAGTCTCCTTGCGCTGCCGCACTCGACGCTACGGTTCCGCCTTGCTGATGCCGTTTCCACCGGCAGCCCGCGTGGTAAAACTGGTGAAAGATCTTCCTGGTTCTTGATTCTGCAGATCTGGGTAAGATTGACCTTGAATTACCAAAAGGCAAAAGGTAGAAGGATAGATCCTGGATAGAGAGGCAGTTAATTAGATCGATCTATAGCTTTCATTTGATGGTTGCCTATCAATCATCCGTGTTCTTGTTATTTTGAAAGGAACCCATTAGACCTCAACAACTTGTCTGAACATTAATACACACAACCTGCTCGATGAAAGGCCCATAACAGCTTTCGTCTCCTCTTCCTTTCCCGTTTCAATCCCACTTCCATATCCTCGATCACCTTCTACTTTATCAATCAAATACGTTACTTTTAGAAGATGAAGACGTTTCTTAGAACCCTTTACCTTAACCGAGACCACCTCTCCTATCGTGCCGGTAAACACTTACCTGGAAACCCAAAACCTAGCCCTCACAATTAACCATCCCGTTTTCAACCTTCACCGTCTACCAAACCCCTAAACCCAACCAATCCGATCCCTAGCCAAAACAACCTGAAACTTTATTTCGAGAACTTCCCGAACGGACACGATACCTTGGCGATGAAGATGATTTTTCGCAAGTTTGGAGTACATGGCCATGTTTATGTGGCTTGGAAACGTAACATCAGGAACCTTAATTTCGGTTTTATCTACCTTGATGGATCGCTACTGGTGCATGAGGCACTCTATCGATTTCGGAACGTGATTATTGGAACGGTGCAATTGAGGGCCTCAATCGCAAGATTTTCTAAACCAATGATGAGGAAGAGCAGCAGGCCTCCTCCTATGCCGAATGTGGGTAGAGATTTTCGGGATTCCTCAAGGGATCATAGGTCTTATGTGAACGTGACTAAGAATGCGAGAGAATTGAAGCCGAGGTCGGAATCAAATGATAGAACAGCTTCTATGGAGGCAGTGTCCGTTGAGGAAGCTCCTTGGAAACTGAGAGCTTGCGTGGCTACCCTAGCTAACGTTGCTTTGCTTCGGAACATTTAAGAGTTCATATCGGAATGGGGTTTTGATATTGATTTTGCTGTCCCGGCAGGGGGGAATTCAATTGTGGTAGCTTTTAAGAATAGGGAAGTATGTGTGACCTTTGTGGAGAGGGATTGGCGTGTTCTCCAACATGTTTTTAGCGACGTGCAGTTTTTGTCGAGGTCCTTTGTATGGACTGAATCGATTGTGTACTTGGATTTTGTTAGGATCCCTGTGACCTTAGTTGGAGAAGCCTTGGTGTGAAACTTAGCATTGAGATTGGGGAGGATTATTTGGATCGAAAGTGACTTCCTTAAGCCGGATAGACTTGATATGGTGTCTTGTTTGATCTCAGCTAAGTCTGGAATTGAATGTAATCCGTTGAAGCTTGCGATGAGAGAGTTGGAGGTGGTTATTTACCCAAAGTTTCGGTAAGGGGTGGGATGTGACCATTGCGATGTTCTAGATGATGGTAATGAGGGGGAGACGGATAGCGATACTTCGAAGAGCCAGGAGGATTCCGCGAGTGAGGTGGAGGCTAGTGAGAAGGAGAATGAATCCTCGATTTTGTTCACTAAGTTTAACGTGAGTGTTGTGCCTGAAAGTAATGAAAGTAGGAGGGAGGGAGCTCTGGGTGGGTGCATTGTCACCGTGGAAGGGAAGGGAACTGATGTGGGGGCGACTGGTCACGTTGAGGTCGTGGTTCCGTGTAACACCCCCGGATCGGGAGTGTCACGGTAACAGTAACTAACAGTATCTTATAACGGTAACTTATCAAATTACCATATTTCACATTAATACTTAAACAAATTTATTTCCAATATTCATATTCGAAAACTCCAAATATTATCAAAATGCAATACTTGCTCCTCACACTAACTAGTACATACTATTATTTTACAGACCAAAATATTACATGAAAATAATAATCCACCTTGAGTCTTTTCCCTTTTTGTAGTCTTTAAGCTGATCCACTTATGCCACTCTGGTCCACACTATCTACAGAGCTTCTGAATCTGCGTGTAGAAAATAACTACACGCTAAGCAATTTGCTTAGT
>CATIWQ010063226.1:0-14233 GCA_949673415.1 Euphorbia schlechtendalii | reverse complement strand
TCTGCCAGTTGGTAATGCATTTAATGCGGCAGAGGGGAGAGAAATGTCAGGGTAGTGGGTTGTAGAGGTGATGTCTCGGCGAAGTGGCGGTGGGTAACGCCGAAGGTTATTTAATTTGGTTCTGTACCTCAGCGAGATGTCTCGCTGACATGGTCTCGGCGCGAAGTGGCGCCGAGGTGTTCATCAGTTTAGCCTACGTAGTTTTTGGATCTTCTAATGGGCTTGGGTTTTTAATGGGCCTTGATATCATAAGTGACTTGTGATACTCTAAACAAAACAAGACGTATGCAAATTATTTAAAAAGAAATTCGACCTAAATGTGAATTAAGGGTGTAAATATCTCAAAGTGGTGGTATAATTGAAGTCCAAATGGGAAGGCATGCAAAGCAAAGCACCTAAAATTGACAGGACACAAGTGAGTGGTAATGAATAACAATGTTGTTTTCAATCTCCAAAATATGTGAAGAATGAAATTAAAGATGAAAACGAACAAACACCTATTATTCCCTATGTACAAAGTGTATGGACCTCTTCTTTATTAATTTCTTTTTCTTTCTTTATTCGGGTCCACAAGATCTGCACTCTGTATCCAAAATTCAATATAATTTTTCTCTGGCATTTAATGGCCCTTTGGGACCATGTTGGTACTTCTTAGAAGTTTGAGAGCTCTTTCATACTAACCGCTGTAGATTTTATGCGTAATAATGATAGTACTAATTAGTAATTTTTAAACCTATAAATGTATGTTAGTTAATCTTATAAGTAGTGTTAAATTGATTGAAATTTACAATTTTATTGAAATTGAAATTAAAAGATTCCGTTTCCAAAATAATATTACTTTGTCAAACGAAAAGCGTAGTGGCTATTGATTAAGAAATAATTAATATTTAAAAATTATTAATGAATATGATTCTGTGAATAATGCTGAAGGAAGCGAGTGAAATGATGATTAGACAATCTTTAACAGCCAAGTTCCAATAAAGTTTCTTTTTTTTTGGTTAATTTAATATTTTCAAGAGAACTGCATTTCCACTTTTATATATTTAAATTCCATTGCAGATTAAAAAAAAAAACACAAAAACAAAGATAAATCTCATATTTTTTGGAGTGTTGGAACAAAAAATGTTAATGATTATATGATTTTCAAGTTTTTGAAAGTCGCTCTAAACTTAATTAAATTAGATTATAGTGTATTAAATTAACGTGAAATGAACTGAGTTTTTTCAATGTAATTAATAATTAAACATACTTTAATTGAAGTGAACTGAATTGATTTATAGTTTAAAAGAGCATGTTAATAATTAAACAAATTAATCTAGCGGATAATTTTTAACTTTTAAATTAAAATAAATATATGCAAAACGCTTTATTTGTTCATTTATGAGTTAAAAACGATTTATCTTATAATGAATAAGAAACACTTTCTAATAACATGTGATCGTAGACTACAAATCAATTTAATTCAATTTAGTTAGAATATGTGTATTGAAACTTGTTAAATTTATATAAAATACTTCAATTCCCTCCAAATGAAGTTTTGCTATTAGAAGTTAAATGAACTTTGACTACATTTTAAATATACATGCATAATGAAATAATTTATTATACAATTAAACACGAAATATTTGCACTGAAAAGAAGTTATGTATATTAGAGAGACAATTATAATTTTTAACTTTTAAATTGAAATAAATATACATTAAACACTTCACTTGTTCAATTATGAGTTGAAAACGACTTATCATGTGATGATTAAGAAACACTTTCTAATAACATATCATTTTAGCTTGCAAATCAATTTAATTCAATTTAACTCGATTATGCGTATTAAAAATCGTTAAATTTATTTCAAATGACTTCAATTCACTCCAGGTTAAGTTTTGCTCTTAGAAGTAAAATAAAGTTGACATAAATTTCAAATATTTACATGCATAATGAAATAATTTAGTATACATTTAAACACGCATATTTGCACTGAAAAGAAGTTATGTATATTAGAGAAACAATTAAAAGGTCATGTTCAACTACTCTTAATTGAATTGAAATTAATCAACCGAAATTTAACATAAATTTAATTTAGTTTAAGTCATCTTATATGCAGTTAGAAAGAACATAAATTAAAATAAAGGAAATCGTAGAAAATGTAGGATTTTTGAAACTTATTTACAAAGTTATTTTCTTATTAATTTTGTACATTGTATAATTTTTTAAGTTTTGTTAGTATTAGTGGTTCATTAGTTAGTCTTTTGTCCATCTATTCCTAATATAAGTCATTATTCCTTTATATGTTGGTTTGTAATAATTAAGGCGTGTACTCTATTCTTTGGTTAAGCTCGCGTTGTTTAGGTCCATTTATGGTACCATACTAAAACACAGAGTTTTAGTATTAGGCATCATATAAAAACCTGCTTCCTTTAGGGTTTGTTCATTCATCCGCCTGCCACCTTGGCTGCTCGTTTTCCCTTTGTCGCGTAATCTTTCTCATCGTCAGATCTTGTGGTTTTAATATTGGTTTGAAATTGATCAATGGTATGATGGAGATTCTTATGGAGGCGGTTATTTTCTCCTTGATGACCTTATATACTTATCTCTGCATAATTTTCTTGTGTGGCTTGGTTAGGTATTCTGTATATTTCCCTTTAAAATACTTGTTAGTTTAAGGGTTCTTAGTTTCTTTAAGAAACTCTGTTATCTTCTTCTTTAACTTCAAGCAATCAATAAAAGCAACCCACCTTAGATTCTTGGATTATTTCTTCAAAAATTGGCATCTAAGTCCAATCGAAAGAATCAAGTAAAAAATCTGCGTGTTCTTTACATTATGCGTTGATTTTGAATGTTTAATTGCGTTTTCTGGGTTTAAATCGCTACAAGTTTAAATTTTTTTCCCAATACGCTCTTAGTACTTATCTGGTAAGTACGTGATAGGTATGTGGTAAGAATGCGTATCTGGTAGGTATGTGGTAGGAATATGAATCTGGCAGTTTTGTTTTCTGAATTCATAATTTTGTTTTTTTATAGCTTTTTGATTTTCTGTTTTTAAATAATAATAATAATAAAATATATGGTTCCTACCAAATTCTTGCCAGGTATCGAATGATTGAAAAAAAGTTTTTAAAGGTATCTACTTGGATATTGATAATATTCTGAATTCGCAATTTTGTTTGTTTACACCTTTTTTTATTATTTGTTTTGAAAGATAGCAATGAAATATATGGTTCATACCAAATATCGAACAGTTGAAATTTTTTTTGTAGGTATCTGGTAGGTATTCTGTAGTTATCTGGTAGAATGCTGGTAAATTTATGAAATATAGTAGAAACTTGTTACAAACATAAACTTGATGAATTGAACAAACTTCCAATTAAATATAAGGTTTTCATCATAATCCTATCAAATATTGAACAAACTTTTCTTTGAAGGAATCTGGTAAATATTTGTTAAGTAGATAGGATGCTTGTATGTATAAAGAGCTTTCTTGATATGTACACATAAACTATGAAGATAAGCTTCGACATATATTTGCGTTACCTATTCATATTAAACTTGACGCAACTTGTTTTCCTACCAAATACCTACCAAGATCCTACCAGATTCGTACTATATTTGACATTGTTTGTTCATCCTACCGAATGATTACCAGGTTCTTACGAGATACTTGCTATTTTGATTCAATACTTTATAAATATTTATCTTAAATGTGTTGTAATCACTTTTGAATGCATTTTCATTGTTTTTAAGATTATAATTGTTTATTTACTTTTTTTGTACTAGTTATCTAATACAACAATGTTTCCTATCAGTTTCTTACCAAATATCGAATAATTGAATTTTTTTTCAAAAAATATATCTCAATGGATGACGTTTCGGAGCTAAAATAAAGACGAACAAAAAACCTTAAAGCGACATGTACAAAGAATAAACGGTTTAAGAGATAATGACAAAATGAGATAAAAAAAATTCAAAGATACATTTAAAAGAGAATAAACAACATGAGCGTGTATACATGAATCTTAATTGGATAAAAAAAATTAAGACACAACGACTAAAACTAATCCCAAATTTTAACTTATTTTTATTGCTTACCCTTAAAAATAAATAAAACATAATACCAAAATTATAAATTGGGAGTCCTAATTAACAAAATATCAATGAAACTCAACCACCGCAGCAGGATAACAGTTTACTAATGATTCTTATAGGTTTTAAATTTATCTGAACTCTCTGAAACTGAGTTGTATTAAATTATTTGAAGTAGTAATAGTAAATATAAAAATTACCACATAGATATCTTATATAATAAAATATAAAGAAACAGTGAATCTACACACATAAGATTAGTGCTGTGCTCTGTATATTATTTTCTTCTCGAGATCCATCACAGAAAAATACTCAGATTTTTTCCCCAAAGTGGGATTTCTTGATTCTTGAGCAAAATTTGCTGTCGGAACCAATACCGAGATCCCAGTTGTTTGCTTCCCAAAACCAACAAAATGCCTCCCACTCGTTTCAATTAACAAATATTTTCAAACTTGGTTGTTTTTCTGTCTCAGAAACTTTATCAAACACTTGGTGGACATGGTTTTGATTATTCATTGCGCTTCTTCACCATAGCTAAATCTTAAGTACTCTCTTCATCTTCGGCGCTCTTTTAAGCTCTTCACTTCTTCAATCGGAATGGCGACGTTTCAGGGGTTCTCTTTGAGAAATTTGCTGGTTCTTTCAGTGGCTATCAATATCGGTTTCTTTTTCAGAGAGGTGTTCGATGCTGAGTATCTTGGCTTCAGTGGAGTTTCTAAGGCTGATTTCAGACTGCCCATTGCTTCTCAAGACAGGGATAGAGTGATCAATCTAGACCAGTAAGTAATAACTTTCTAACTAATTTCTCAGTGATTTTGAATTGAGCTTCTTTGAGGCAAAACATAAAACACCTGTGCTGTAATGCTCCCGTGATTGAAAGATTGAACAAATCTAAACTTTGAATTAGGAATAGGTTCCAAGGAAGGAAAGAAAAAAATTGAAATATCGTTGTCCAATATTACATGTACTGATGCTGTAGTATGAAATGGGGTTTTCTTTAACGTGCGCGTATGGTCTTCGGTTACTTCAGAAATTATCAGTTCATGGTTGCTCTCGCATACGTCCGTAAGTGGCGGACAAAGACATGTCATGAACTGTTGCAGTTTAAAGACCTTTTGGGGTTTTGTATGGCAGTCTTTTTATTGCTCTTTTTTTACTTGGTGGAACTCATTTAGATAAAAATTGATGGGGTGGCCAATATGTTCTGTGAATAGAGTCGTGTTTGGATTTTCCTTTCACTTAATAATTTTTTTGATTAAAAAGTAAAATTTAGGGTGATTATAAATTTTGGTCCAAGTAAGCAAGCCAAAATAGGTAGCAAATTAGAAAAAGGTAATAAATAGTGTAAAATTGAAGTTTGTAATGTAATAAATTAAATACTAAAACTAGAAAAAGGTAAACTTGACAATATTCCGAGACCATTCATGTAAAAAATGGTGTCTCGACAGCTACTTTTATACGTGTGTTGGTGAGTTAAAAATATTAATACTTAATATGAATGTGTGATGATGGACAGATTTCACGTAAATGTTTCCAACCATTGTATAATTACTCTTCACATGTGAACATTTTTATACCATATTTTAGATGTCCTTTTAAAATTTAGGTCTTTGGAATGTGCAAATAATTGTTTGGGGTTTTAGGTGTAGAAAAATTACTTTTTTTTGTACACGATGATTAATAATTTTTTTTCATCTCCCCGTTCCAAATTTGGTGGGTTAATGATGTAACTATGCTATATTTGTGACATTTGGACCGTTGGTGGTGCTCCTCAATACCGCCAATTTGACCTGCACCATTACAATCATCATCATTATTTTACTTGGTTTGGTGACCTTTCCATTAATCAAAGGCACCATTTTTATTTGACCAGTTGCACTTTGGAAGAGCCCATTGTGCATTTTTAGCACAAGGCATGTCAACACATGTTTGTGGGGTTCCATTTGGGTTGCACTATTTCAATTGGAGATTTCCTTTTGGCTTCTGAGAATAATTAAATAGTAAAAGACTACAATGATTAATATGTGGCAATGTTTTGCATAAGCTCTTATGTTTGACGGCCTATTTTTAGATTATTCGGTTAGTGGGTTTTTGTGGGTCCTTATACAAATATTTAGCTACATGCGAATTATAAGTGCATCTTGAGTTAGTGGGTCAGCAGCATTATATTTATATGATTTTAGCCATGCATATTTTACAAACCATCTATTTTACTAGGCAAATGCACATTTTTGCTCCTATTCTATCAATCACTTGTCTGTTAGTTCACAATTATTCATAGTTTCAAAATTACTCTTTCAGCCTTTATCAATACAAAAGAATAATGATTCTTTTGAAATGTAGAGCTGAAAAAGGAATCCATCGATACAAAGGGGATGAAAAGAAAACTTTTAGTTGTAATTACTTCAATAAATGGCCATAGTTCAGGATCATTGACATGAACAAAAAAATTCACATGTATATTAAATTTTACTAATATATTTATTACATCAACACACATGTAAGAGATCTTTTTCAACGTTATTATCCCTAACAATTATATAATTACTTTGGAAACCAAGTCCATTTGCCTGAGTGCTTGTCAAATGGTAAATCAGGAGCTTGTTTGACGTCTAGTCTTGGTCAACATGGGCACCACTGTTCTTCACAGCTTTACTTGCTTACTGTTTTCTTACGAAATTGCTTCAAGTACAGCTGTAAAATTCAGAATCTTTCAAATGGACTTTTCTGAATGTACCATTTCTTTTGGCATAGAGTTATAATATATAAAATTATCAGAACTCTATGAATAAAATATGTTATCCTGCTTATAATGCAGGCAACATTAAATTCACTAAGATAGTTTACTTGATGCAGTGGCGATCCCACCATGTATGAAAGATTCTGGCTGGAAAAGGGTGACAGGGCAACGATTGTTATTCCAGGCTGGCAATCTATGAGCTATTTTTCTGACGTCGGAAACCCCTGCTGGTTTTTGGAGCCGGAGTTTTCAAAGCAGATTGTTAGGCTGCATAAAATAGTAGGCAATGCTGTGAGTGATGGACGCCAGATTGTGGTTGGAACTGGTTCTACTCAGCTGTATCAGGCTGTATTATATGCACTTGCTCCCCAAGATGTACAACAGCCCATTGACGTTGTATCTGCAGCTCCATATTACTCTGTAATTCCCATATACCCTATGCTTTACTTTTACTTTAAAAGTGGACCAATTCTAATTTGCCAAGTATACAAAAAAGGAATCACCAGCTCACTCAATTTCTCATATTTCGCCCACTGCTTTATGAATTTGAAAAGGTCTTCTTAACTCCGTGCCAGCTCTTCTTTGGAAAGGGGAAATTATAGTAAGGACCGGATCCAAAAGACCTTTTTCTTGCATGCTTGACATGTGTCCTTGAAATCAATTTATTTTTTTACTTTTTTATTATTTTATTCATTTTTAGAACACATGTCAAACATGCAAGTAAAATGTACTTGCTATAATTTTCCCTTTCGAAAGAGAAAAATCAGGTGATTAACAAATTCAAATTTAGCAGAAGCTAACATTTGGTGCTTAGGGGAAATTTGGCGTATTTTTAAAAAATGGGCTACGAGGACAGTGGATTAAATGAGACAAGTTGGTGATGCATTAGTCCTATGCAAAAAACATGAGATTCTTTACTGAAGTTCTTGAATGGAATAGTGGTCTTATATTAGTTTTGTTTGATGCTGCAGTCTTATCCTGCAATTACGGATTGCCTGAAGTCTGGTTTATACAAATGGGGTGGGGATGCTTGCTCTTATACAAAAGAAGGAAATTTTATTGAACTAGTGACATCCCCAAATAACCCAGATGGGTTTTCAAGGGACTTTGTGGTGAATAGAACCGGGGGAATATTAGTACATGACTTAGCATACTATTGGCCACAATACACGCCAATTTCTTCCCCAGCTGATCATGACATTATGCTATTCACGGTCTCCAAAAGCACTGGGCATGCTGGAATGCGCATTGGGTAAGTAACAAAATAATACACTCAAATGATTGTTTATATTTTGTGATCCTGTTTTTGATTTCATTACTTTTCAACATTTTTTTTACCAGTTGGGCTCTAGTAAAAGATCAAGAGATTGCAAAAAAGATGATAAAGTACATCGAGCTAAGCAGTATAGGCGTGTCGAAGGATTCGCAATTGCGAGCGGCTAAGGTCCTGAAAGTGATATCAGATACATGTGAATCATCCCAAAAGGACACCCTTTTTGAGTTTGCACATCAAAACATGGCAGAAAGGTGGCAACTTTTGAGGGAAGCAGTGAAAAATACCAGTGGTCAATTCAGTTTACCAGATTTCTCACCTGGGTTTTGTCAATATCTCCAAAGGGTATTCAAACCTCAGCCTGGTAAGTGTCACATGATATCAAGTTTCAAACTTTGTGAAGCTAAATTTTTAGTTAAATTTATTTGTGGTTTGTTTTGTGCAGCATTTGCTTGGTTCAAATGTGAAGAACCTATTAAGGATTGTGAAGAATTTCTGAGATCAAATAAAATTTTAACCAGAAGTGGGATTCATTTTGGAAGTGGGCCCGAGTATGTAAGGATTAGTATGTTAGAAAGAGACCATAACTATAAATTATTTATAGACAGACTTTCCAACCTTCATGTTGACAAAAGTGAAAAACAAACCAGGTAGAGGTAGTTTAGGTTGTATAAATCGGCCGTCAATTAATCACTGTTTTAGTATTCATTTCGGTTTGAATCCATTAGTATAGAGAGGTCTCAATTTCATTGCGATGTTTGGTTCGGGGGGAATTGAGTGAAATAGAGTATAACAGAATGTGTTGTGTTCTAAGATTAAAGGATATCCGTAAGTTAGAAAAAAATGTAGTAAAGGATATCCATCATGGTTTGGTAGCAACTGCACTATTAATTTTAACAACTTTGCCTTATAAAAAAGTAACGTTTTTTATGTTATAAATTTGAAATTTTCGAAGACTTTAAAATTTGGAATCCGTGACTGTTTATCTCTATATAGGATACACGCTTTCTTTTAATCTTTCAAACCGAAAAATAAAATTTACTTTTCCATGGCTGATGTGGAATAATAATAATTGGTTTTTCATATCAATAAATCACTGTTTGAACCAAAACATCGATTGAAAATTGCTATAACATCGATCTAAGAACATATCACTATAAATGTTACTTCAAGTGTATATGCAAAAAAAATTTGGTGATACCTTAAGAGGGTGTTCAAACATTTATTTTTCTATTATAAGTAAAAGGTTGTTTGTCAAATATGTAGCAGTTACAAGGGTATCAATGAAATATATTATTGAAAGTACAATTCCCTTTTAACGATGAACCTCCAGTTTCACGTGACTGCATCGAAATTGTAGTTTCACGTGAAAATATTGAAACTGAATTATTATTTGAGTCAAAATACGATGCCAGAAAAAGCCAGTCTATGAACTTCTGTAAATGTTGGTTCAGGTATATATGCAAAATTTGGTGATAGAGGGTCTTCAAACATTTATTGTTCTATTATAAGCAAAAGATTGTTTGTCAAATTCGTAGTAGCTAGAAGAGTATCCATGAAAGATAGTATCAAAACTGCAGTTTCATATAAATGCATCGAAACTGTCATTTCACGTGAAAATATTGAAACTACACATTTTCAAGTATTAAATGAAAATTTGGAAATTTATCTTCACATGAAAAAGTATAACTTCACAACCACACCTTCTAGATATTACACATATAAACTATATATAGTCTTATGAATATTATTCGAAGACGTTGACATTGCAAATTCACTTGAAAATTATGTAGTTTTAGATGAATTTATCGAAATTAGATCTTCATGTGAACAAATTGATATTGCTACGTAGATGTTCGCAACTCCAGAAAAACTACTATATATGAGGCTGAGAAGATTAGTTTCACTATTTCCACGTTACCAAAAAGCAAAAAAAATTGTTAGAAATGATGGAGTTACGAAGTACCAAACTGCTGGTGAAAAATATAAAAATGGACATTTTCATCTGGGCATCTCAAATTGAATGCATCTTCATTTCTTCATTTTCACCATTTTCAGATTAAAGACTAATTTTAATATATTCCTCAATTGGTATGATCTAAAATCTCAATAAAAATTTGAGTATGCAGTTGGCAATTTTCCTTTACTTGTTTTTGGAGCTAGAATTTGCCAATCAATAAGTATAAGATTGCAAGTTGTAAGTGGAAGCAATATCTATCCATATTGATTGGCAATTCAAGCTCCATAACTAATAAGGAACCTCAATATTACTTTCTTGCTGTGGCCAAATCTCTTCACCTGGGATGGTATTTATAGGCTTAATAATGAAATTTTATGTTATCAAGTGAGCTCATTGAAATTACAGTCTCACGTGAAAGCAATGAAACTGTATTTTCACGTGAATGCGTTAAATTGATGTATCAGGTGAAACTGCAGTTTCACGTGAACGAATTGAAACTGCAGTTTCACGTGAACGTATTGAAAATGCAATTTTACGTGAAAACACTGAAACTGAGTTTCACGTGAATGCATTGAAACTGCAGTTTCACGTGAACACATTGAAACTGCATCTCTACAAATATAAGTGAAGAGGTTGAAATTGTTACTCCACGTGAAAAACCTTAGCTTCATGTGAATACATCAAAACTGTAATTTCATGTGAACATATTGAAACTTCCAGTAAATAAAAAAATTGTAATTTCACATAAATAACTGCAATTTAACATGAAACATATAGACACAATAATTTTATGATATTATTGAGGCGTTGAAATAAATAGTTTCACAACAAGATTAAGTAGATTTATATGAACAAGTTCATATTAGACTTTCAATTTAGTGTATGTTTCTTCAAAATTCATATGTATAACAAGGAACTAAGATTAATCAATTTTCTATCTAAGTTCATATCAAAGCAAAATAAAATTTAGAATGTTTGATTTAATTACCATACTACTGGCCTACAATAAAAGGTATAAAAATGAATATTCTCATCTAAATACCTCAACTTGAGTGTATTTACCTTACTGGTGAATATACAGATTCAACTTATATTAGTGTTTTTGATTTTCTTTTTCTACCACTTTCAGTTGAAAGAATTACTATTAAAACGTTTGAATAAATTTATTAATTGCATTTATGTTGATCCATTTAGCAGTTAAACTTTGAAACATGCTCCGATAAAAATGTGCTCATCGTATTGGTGGCAAAAATAAATTTCAATTTCTTAAAATTTTGGTAATTTTGGTTGACAAAAGTCACATATATTTAGTTGAGGCCCACTATTTGGATCTAAAAATACGGCCCACTTAATAAAACAGACCACGGGGAAATTACGAATTTCACCGCTCATTCGCGGAATTTGCCGCTTCGACATTGCCGGTGGCGGCGGCGTTGAGTGATTCAGCAGGACGGACGGCAATGGCCAGAAAGCTCTAAACTAGGTGAGTCCAAAGCAAAAGACAAAGCAGTTTCCTCTTAAATCAATGTTTCTGCTATTGATGCATATCTATTTCTCTAATTTAGTAATTTTCTATTCATTGTACATGATTCTACAAATTTTCTTCGAAATTTGTATTGTTTAGTAAATTTCTCGAATATCATCAACCGATCACATTTTAACCAAAATTTAAAATGAAAAAACAAAGTTATGGTTCACAAATGACTAATAACGGGTTGAACTGTGAAGAAAGAGAATTGGAAAGGGGTGGATGACCTGAAATTTGTAAATGTCAAAGCTACATACAAGTAATTGCTGATTTGGCGTTAAATTTATTCTATTACATTATATGTGCATAATTCCCATGTGTAATTTTTCTGCATTTTACATTCTGAACAAATTAGGCTATTTTTTGTTAATCAATTACGTACTGGGAATTTTTCTTTTTGGAAGGTTCTGTTACTTGCCTAAGAACTTCCTTTCTTAATGCATTCTTGAAAAACAAGGATGAAGAAACATCTAAGATATGATTGCCTTTTGTTAGGCTAGTATGTTTATTCTGAATGTATTCATAGACTAAATAAAGGTGGTTATCACCACTTGCTTAATTTTCACAGGTGCAGCTCCACCTAAAGAACAAATCGTTCACTTTATAACCTGAGATAAATTATCTCCCCTTTAATGTAATGGACCTTGCACAATACTTTGAGCTCTGCATAGAATTCCTTTGATCTGCTAGATTTTGTTATCTTTATTGCAACTTATATGAACTAATTCAAGCCCCTGTCAGTGTTTCATGTAATTCAGAATTCTTTTTCTGTTCACATAGAAGGTGGATCGTGAACGTTAGCTTCTTTAAGTTTGCAACTTTCCACGCATGCCCACCATAGAGAAAGAACATTTGCGACATTAACATAAGTATCACCACATTGTACTCCATAATGGACAGATTAAGAATATACTTTAAGTTCAGTTAAATCATTAAATTTGAATGTCGCCAAATAACTGGAAACAAATATATCATACGTGCTTAGACTGTAAAGTTCACACAAATTTGCTGAGAGTAGACTACCTTGTATCTCCTGCACTAATTTTGAAATAAATTTGACAAAATAGAGATTCCATTGTTGCACAAATATAGAGATGCCTTTGTCCCATTTCTTCATTGTAGCCAATTATACATGCATCATGCATTGCCTCTCATACTACCAGTTATCAGTGTCTTGATATGGATGGAACATCATGAGTGCACTACCAAACATCGACAAGTTCCGTTTCTTGTTTGTTGTGTTGCCATGCATCTGATACATTATTTTGTAGGGACACAGCAGAATTATACTCACCTGATAATTTGGCTGATGAAAATGGACCACATGATAAAGCATTGCCATTGACATATCCACATCCTGTGAACAGTTAAAACCCTTTTCTCCTTTCACTGAGCAATTTTTTTGCAGTACAATAACCATGCAGGAGGACTGACATTTATTGTTATTGGCTTTCCCAGTGAACCTCAGATTGTGCAGTTCAGATAAAGATGCTTCATAACAAACCAACAAGCATATTAGTGGCAACCATTTTGCGGATTCACATCTTTTCAGAAAAGTGAAACTTTCAGTTGTTGCTGCTTTTCAGGTGCATATTTCATCATGAGCTACTTTTTCTTTTATCATTTCTGACATTGGCAAGTAGGATTTTATTAGCAAACATGACTTTTAGAATTACAATCTAATCATCTAGCTTTTGATGGCCGCAAAAGTTTCTTAGGATTTTCAGTTTTCAATGGAATACTCTTGCCTAATATTATAAGTTCTTATACACCTAAGGGGAAATGTACTGCAGAAGATTTCAAATTTTTTTCCAAAGGGAAAACTAGTGCTCTTGCACCTATACTATAGGCAAATCAGCATACAGTATTTTTTGTTATTTGATATCTAAAGTATTGTCAGTCGGGTATTACCAATTTGGTATTATTCTTGTGCTCCTTTCTGGCTTTATTTTGTTCAAGTCAATAATTATAAACTGTAATAGAAAAAAAGTTAAAGGCGCAAAACTGAAAGACATTTGTCTTTCGGCTTTATTACAGACAAGTAATTTAAACACAAAAAGACAGAATTCGAAATCGAGTGGGATATGTGGACAAACACTGAGCCACCACTTGCTGGGTCTTCCCTTCTCTCTGTTGCCCTTTGGCATCTTTAATTACACTTGCACTTTTAATTTAGATAAATGACTAATTTTCTCATCAAACCTGCCCAACGTTAGATAAACTGTTTTTTGTGATTATTTTGTCTTACACACAACAAGAAAGATATTGTCACACCGGTTTAAGTTGAAGAGCAATATTTTCATATATGGTTACGATAAACTCAATCTAATGTTTTCTTCTGTCTTTTATAGTTGCCAATTTTTCCTCCTATTCTTCTTTGCCTCTGAACTTGTAGTATTTTTTGACCCGCTGTTTCTTTTAATTTCCAGTATCTTCCTGATTTAGTTCACCAACATTTCATGCATTGGTTGTTCTGTTTCAGTGAATAAATCTCTACTCATCAAATTCAAATTTTTATCTAGTAGACATATAGTGTAAATCATGTACATATTGTGGCAAACATTTTAGCCATCACTTTATCTGTCATAGTCATGGTCGTTCGAGCTACATAAAAATGAGCTGTGTATTTTTCTTTGTTATTAATGTAAGCATGTT
>CATIWQ010063176.1:0-11261 GCA_949673415.1 Euphorbia schlechtendalii | reverse complement strand
GAATCTATAATGAAACAGCATTTTACCATATTACAATTAGAGGGCCTCCCTTCAATCCAATTTTATAGGAAATAAGTATCAATAATGAAACAACATTTTTACCATATTACACAGTATTTAGGACGGTTCTTTCAACAGAACCGTCCGTATTGCTTTTTACGGACGGTTCTTTTAACAGAACCATCCCTATTACACAGTATTTAGGACGGTTCTTTCAACAGAACCGTCCGTATTTCTTTTTACGGACGGTTCTTTTAACAGAACCGTCCCTATTACACAGTATTTAGGACGGTTCTTTCAACAGAACCGTCCGTATGGCTTTTTTACGAACGGTTCTTTTAACAGAACCGTCCTTATTACACAGTATTTAGGACGGTTCTTTCAACAGAACCATCCGTATTGCTCCTTTACAAAACTGAAATAATAGTATTCCGGACGGTTCTTTACTAAGAACCGTCCGGAATGCTCCTTATTCCGGACGGTTTTAAACCGTCCGCATTTGTGCCTGACTAATCCTGTCGCGGCTTGTGCGGACGGTTCAAAACCGTCCGGAATAGCCCAAAAGAACCGTCCCGAAAAGCCCATTCTACACTAGTGTCTCTCAAGACACAACCGAATGGTCAGAAATCCCACATTTTTGCTGAGGATTTTTATTTCATGACCGTAATGGTCTTAGTATCTACAGATTTCGATAGACTAGCCTGTTGTTTAGGTTTTTTGTTTTTGTTTCTTTTCTTTCCGAACGTTTTGTATTTCGATTTATTTAAATAAAATTTAGAGGGGTTGTTTGGAGTGGGGAAGGGCAGGTTCCCTTTTGATGCTGCGCCCCAGCTTGCCTTCGAGTGTGGGCTAATGAGTGGCGTTGGAACTGAGGGACTAATGTCACCCTCGCTCCTTTCTTCCTAGTCCTAACCTTATTCAAAAAAAAAATCATATGCATAGTTCATCAAGATCCATGTTTGTGGAGCAGACTGTGAAATGGATATAAGGGGCACATATATGTTTTAAATTGAAAGAACAATGCCCCATGTCACTTTACTTTCCATGGCTACGTGCCATTCTTATAAGGAATATAAGATTTGAAAAGTTGCTCACTAATTTCCATAATTAACAACAATGTCTATGCATCGTATTTAACAGAAACTTGAATATAATTTGAGCTAGAAGTTATAATTCTCATTCCATATCCCACTGATTACAGAGGTTTATCATTAATTAAATCAACTACTTGATTCAATAGGTGGAGCATGCTTATGCGGTTGATTAGTGAATGCTTGGATCATGCTTTGTCATTTTCCTTATTAAGTTACACATATGGCTCAACCCATAGCAACAAAAAGGTAACATAGCAGCAACATAACATGCGAATGGCAGTCAAGAAGTTAACAAGGAACAAGATCACTTAGGTCTCATATGCATATTTTAGAATAGGATTAGAGAAGAAATAAGATAGGCGTTTACCGAGTTAATAGGCAGCGAAGCCAATTGGAAGAATTATCTGAATATGAATGATATGCCAAAAATGATAACTCATTCGTCACCGGAATCGAGAGTGATTTTTCAGTAGCCTGCCGTGACTGAGTTTTGCAATGGGAGTTAGTGATTATCGTCGTGGAGGCTGCGTTAGCTGAAGATGCGTTGATCAGAGCTCGTTGGTTGGAGCAAGTATTGGCCGACGTTCATTGAGATCGAGCTCGAGGAGACTGGAGCGGAGGACAAGGCTCGGTCTCTTGGAGGAGCCGGAGCTTCATTGATGCTGAGTTAGCAAAGCGGCCAGGAGCTCACATCGATACTGGAACTGGTTCGGTCTCTGCGGCACCGAAGCTGTCTCGGATAGCTCGAAGGTGGCCAAAGGGCTGGCCCGGTTTCTGCGGCGCCGAAGTTGTCTCGGCTAGCTCGAAGGTGGCCAAAGGTTGGTAAATCAGGCTCGTTCAGGCCGAACCTGGTGAGATCGAAGCAGTGGAGGTCGGGCTTGTTTTGGCCGAGCTCGCGGAGGTCGGAGCTGTAGAGGCCAGGCTCGTAGTGGCCGAGCTCGCGGAGATCGAAAAGGACAAGGGTTGGTCTCTCGGAGGAGCGAAGCTTGGAGGAGCCGAGGGATGGGTTCGACCTCGACTTCGCCGCTGCGCTGCGCCGAGGCTATCTCGGTCATCCTGGTGGACCGGCTCGGTCTCTGTGGCACAGAAGCTGTCTCGGTTAGCTCGGAGGTGGCTAAAGGACGGGCTCGGTTTCTACTTGGACTGAAGCACACCACGCTCTCTCTCTTTCCTTTCTCTTTAATTAAGTCACTGTTCATCCCCTATTTTGAACCAGCCTTTAATTCCTTGTTTTGTTTTGTTTTTTTTCTTTTTTTTTCTTTTTCCTCCCTTTGCCTTTTTTGTCTTTTCTTCATTAATTCCCAAACGGCTAACATTAATGAATTGAGCCAACTAATTTATGTCAATTAATTAGTAAATTAATTTTGTCGGAAATGGTGCCTCTTGTCTTTCCTTTTCCTCTTTTATTTCTTCTGCTCTTTCCTTTTATTAAGCGCAAACAACCAGGATTTATCCAATTGATTAAAGGAAATTAACCTTTAAATTAGTTGAACCTGAAATAGCTTTGACGGTCGTAGACCTTTGCTTTTCCTTCCTTTTTCTTTTTTTTCCTCCTTTACCCATCTTCAACGGAGAAATAACTTATTATTGCTAGTTTCTTGGATTTGAGAGGGATTTTTCAGTTCGATCCATGCTCACCGCACCAATAATATCGTTGGATATAAAGATGATTGATATGGCTGATTTGCAAAACAACAATGAGGTTAGAGTGTCTTGACCGGGATTCCGACGAAGGCTCTCCGACGCTCAAATCAGTATATGGCGTGGAGAATCATGTACGTAGAATTAAAGAAATGAGAGAGTCCTCCCTCTTCTTTAGGATGTCCATTTATATAAGGGTTGAATTTACCTTTAGGGTTACTTGTGGGCCTAAATGGGCATGTGAACACTCATAGGTGTTGGGCTATAATATACCTTGATATTTGAGTCTACTTAGTACTCAATTAATTGATAGTTTTTATTTCAAAAACATTTTAAGTACCGTGCAGTACTCATATGCATACTAACCGACCAACAACATGCCTTTTCTTGGTCTATGAATGATTTATTGGGGTTAAACCAGAGGTGATGCTGCACAAGCTAAATTTGAACCCCAACACCAAGTTGATAATACAAAATAAGTAGAAACATGCACCAGAGAGTCAGTGCACTACAGAAGAAGAAGTGGAAAAGCTATTGAAAGCAGGTCACATAAGAGAAGTGCAATATTCTAGCTGGTTGTCTAACATGGTATTGGTGAAAAGAACGAGTTGTGCTTACAGGATGTGTGTGGACTATAGTGATCTAAACAAGGAGACCCCAAAGGACCCTACCCCCTCCCAAGTATGGAATAATTTGCAAACTCAACGGTAGGCTACGCAGCCTACTTGTTGTTTAATGCAAAATGTAGATACAACCGAATTCCTATAAATCCAACAGATGAAGAAAAAATGTCATTTGTAACCCACAAGAGCACATACTACTACACGATCATGCCTTTTAGATTGAAGAATGTTGGAGCGACCTACTAAAGGCTCGTCAATGACATTTTTGAAGAAGAAATCAGGAAATCGATAGAGGTTTATGTGGATGATATGATCATCAAAAGTAAGGATGAGGCCTCCCACGCTAAAAATATGAAAAAGCTCTTCAAAATCTTACAAGAATACTGCCTGAAACTAAATACAAAAAAATACACATTTCGCATTAATGGCAGAAAGTTTCTAGGGTTCATGATCTCATAGATGGGAATAGAGGCAAACCTAGAGAAGATAGATGTGATTCTCAAGATGGAACTGCCTAAAACATTGAATGAGATATAATACTTGAATGGGAGAATTAACACTTTGGGAAGATTTACATCTTTTTCTACAAAAAAATGCATGTCATTGTACAAAGCTATGAAGGAGGACAAGGATTTCAAATGGGATCAACCTTGTCAGCTGGTATTTGATGAGCTAAAGAAGATTTTGGGAAACCCAGCACTACTGAGTAAGCCCCAAGCAGATGAAGTTTCATACATGTACTTGGTTACCACAAACAAAGTGGTTAGAACCTTCATAATGAGAGAATAAGGCTAAGATCAATTCCCAATCTATTACACCAGCAAAGTCGTTAAAAATTCCAAGCTCTAGTAACCAAGGATTGAGAATTTACCATGGCCTTAATATCAGTGTCAACCCGCCTAAAGCGATATCTTTAGGCGCACACGGTGGTTGTGAGAACAAACTTCCCATTAAAGAAAGTTCCTCAATGGCCCGAGACATTTGGGAGATTAGCTGAGTGGGCTAATCGAATGGGAGAATTTGATATATCGTTTAGAGGAAGAACCGGAATAAAGGAGAAAATCTTGGCGGATTTCATGGTAAAGTTTGCAGGTCTCGAGCTAGCCAAAGAAATTACAATTGAGGAATGCGAGATCTTGGTAGATGGATCCTCTTCCTATGAGGGAACCAAGGGCATCTACATCAAGGATTTGCAAAGAATTTGATTTTAATACGTAACCAAATTGGTTTTTCCCATTACAAATAACACGGTTGAGTACGAGGCGGTTATCAAGGGTTTAAAGTTAGCATGCAAGATAGCGCCCTGACAAAATCAAAAGTCATTCAACATTGGTGGAAAACCACATTAATAGAAACTTTGAAACAAAAGACGCGGATATGGCCAAGAATTTGGCCAAAGTGCAAAGCCTTATTGAGAGGTTGGAGACAAAGGGAACGGCAAGGAAGATTGAACATAATTCTAAAAGGGAAAATGAGAAGTCAAACTAATTAGCAAAGTCGGCTTTAAGTAGTGAAGAATGGTAAAGCTTCAAATGCCCATTTAAAGTAACCACCCACCCAAGTAGTGAGGAATCCAAAGCTAACCTACTGATTGAAAAATAGGGCCTAGTCATGATGCAGCCAATTTATCACTGTGGCTAGCAACAAAATTCTGGAAGACAAGATGGAGGTTACCAAAATATCAAGGAAAGTCATGCAGTTCTTTTTGATGAATTTGATGCTTGGAAGAAGTATGTAAAGACTAAAGAAGGGGCAAAGATCCTCCAAGAGTTACGCGAGGGCGGCTGTGGTTCGCACTAGGTGGCTACCACACTAGTAAGAAGGCTACTCTTGTTAGATTTTATTGGGAATCCATGAATCTAAACACAAAGACCTATGTTAAGGCATGCCACCAATGCCAAATACATGCATAGAAGTCACACATACCACATGTAATGCAAAGGCCCTTGTTAACCCCTAATCCTTCATAACATGGGGAATTGACATAGTAGGGCCCTTGCAGAAGTAAGTGGCCAATAGAATTGGATCCTGGTAGCAATAAACCATTTCTCAAAATGGATCGAGGTGATAGCCCTTAGTATAATCACTCTAGAAAGAATATTAGATTTTGTTTAGAAAAACATTATAGCTTGATTTGTGGTCCCGTAAAAAATCATCTCAAATAATGGAACACAATTTAGATCCAGATTGTTCCAAGATTTTTGCAAGGAAGTCAAGATTGAAATCACTTTAGCTTAGAGAAATGGATGGGTGGAATTGACCAATAAGACATTGGGGGAAGGAATGGAGAAGAGAGTGATGGAAAGAAAGGGAGTATGGCCACAAGAACTCATCAATGTTTTACAGGTATACAAAACCACTCCTTGCACGTCAAAAGGTAAGATGCCTGTGAGCATGGGATTTTTACTCCTGACTCGGGAGTTCGATGATGAAGTTGTAATTTTTCCCTTGTAAGCATTTCACATTTTGCAGGGTCCTGAAATCGCCCGGAAATCATCTAGCTTATTTCTTTAGGCTTCCTTTCCTTAAAAAAGCCCAAGTCCAAAATGAAAACCCAATCTGACCATGCAATGTCGTTAATGACATTGCAATATCGTTAACGACATCGCAATATCGTTAACGACATTGCCAATATCGCTAACAACATTGTCAATGTCGTTAATGACATTGAATTGGTAGACAGACCAAAAAGCTAATTTCTCCATTTTTTAATGAAAAAAACTCATCATTCCACACCAATTTCAGATATTCTTCACATGGCAACCTCCCTAAATAATGTTGAACCCACTAAGTCAAGAAAAGGGGGAAGAAAATAATGGAAGAGACAAAACCAAGTGGGTGGAACCACTAAAGCACTTGAACTTTTTGGATTGAAGTGAGCCCCATAAGGTGACTGAATTTGCAGCAAAAGAAGAGGGGAGAACTCAGCAAAGGAGGATGGTAGTAGCTACAAGGAGGAGCTCAGATTTTCCAGCCAGGAAGAAAGAACCAAAGCAAAAAAACCAAAGAGAGCTCTCACCAAACAAAAATTGAAAACTCACAAGTTTTAATCTTTCAAGTGTTTTCAAGACTAAATCTAAAGGAAGAAGGACTCCTACCTCCTCTCTTCCTCTTCCTACAAGCCATATCCCAGAAGCCTAGCCTTCCCGCAAAGAGGAGATCTTTACTCTCCATTTTCACCAAAAATTGCAAAACCAAACCAAAGAAACAAGGAGGACTTTTCGGGTACTTTCGTGTACCAAGCAAAGTGGATTCATGGATATAGGGTAAGCCTCTGAGTTCCTAGAGTTAGTGCTTATATTTATATTTTGTTTGTTTTGAAGTTTCATTTTGTTTTCAGTTTTTTTCATTTTTGCGCACCATTCTGTCTTCTACCATTTTCAGTATGATTTCAAACCTGTTTGGATATTTTATTTACATAGAAATATTTTGCACATCCTAAGCTTTCGGAATGATAAAGATCATCAAAATCCATTAAGTATAGCAAAAGTTATGATCGTTTGAAATTTTGGATCTTGTTTTTGCTGTTTTCTCTTATTTTCTGTGTGTTCATGCAGGTCTGGAAACTCGGTATCGTTAACGATATCACCTAATACCATTAACAATATTTCCTAAGGCCTTTAATGATATTGGCTTTGGCAGAATGCAGTTTTGCTTTGTTTTGCTCCGTTTCGAATCGTTTAAGATTGGAATGACCCGCTGGGACTCTTCTGACTTTAGAAATGCATCGTTGGGGGTAACATACCTCCAAATTTTAATTATTTAGAATTTATAACTTTATTTATTAATGTATTAATATGTTAATTAAGGTTCAGAGTAGCAACGGAAGCACTTCGGGCCATTTAAATAGATATCGCCCTGCACAGGGAAGTCGATAATGATATGAATGACATCGTTACCGTTGTTAACCCAAACGATGACTATATTATGCATGTTTGGCCTAGATTTATCTTTCTAAATTTAATTTAGGTCACCCCCATGAAGGGAATAAAATTTGTTACCGGATAACAGTCCTCGCCACATTACCATGCTGTCATTTTCACTAATAAAATCGACCAACATACATGTAAATAAAAATGAACCATTTTTCATTTTAACCACTTTAAACAATCGAAGTTTTGATTAAGCCATATGGGCTTCGCTAAAATCAAATTGAACATAAGTTCCATATCTTGTGCTAACCTTTGTGGATGCAGGTTAGATGTATGCCTAGGGATTTATCTTCCTTCGGGTATTACAAGTATTTTTACGGGAATTGTAATTAATAGATTAGGCAGGCGGTTGCATCCCCCGAGTTTTGTAACTTATTAATTTATTGGATTTACTTAATGTTTGACGTATGGATTTACTGCTTTCTGAATGCACATTAAATCATGCATTTCAAACTCAAAATGACTTAAGTGCGAATATGCACAATTAAGAGAACATGGTTTTCTACAGATGTAATATAATGTGATTCAATAAGAAATAAGCAACTTATCCCAAACTCGAATCTCTGTATCTTGGTGGGCCATCCCCTGGATGTTAAGCCTCACAAGACTCTAATTCCTAGAAAGAGCTAATCTAGGTGGGGAATCCACACTAAGAGGTAGTGGATTCGGGTTTGAACCAATCTGAATAAACATTTTCACCTTCTCTTTAAAACCTTTTCCTGGATCCGCGACCCGGTGCCTCTCATCCCGCTCACTCTCGGCCCACCGCTCCGTATTGTCTGCTCATAGTGGCGACTCCGTTGGGGACTTTTCTAAAAACTTATTTTTCTAAGGTTTTAGATTTTGGATAAGTGCCAAAAATTATTGATCACACTATTTCATTTTCTCTTAATTATGAAATATTCATTCTAAAGCATATGCATTGGATGGCTTAGCCTTTAAGATCAGGGTAACCTATTTTACCGAGAAGCTTGCGAAAGTATACTTCATGACCCCCTGGTGATTGAAGGAACTTACCGAGTGGATCACTTATTGCCATATAGCATGTACCTCCCTCGTTCGCACCTATTTGGGGAGAGGCTTGGAGTGTATCTTAGTGTAACAAGAACCTTCTACATCAACAACCCATTTACAACCCTCATGTCACTAACCCATAGGCATTTTCCCTAAGGTGTTACCCCACAAACGACCATGCATTATATTTGCCTGCAGGTGCGCTCCTTAGTATCTTCATGGTACTAAGATGAACCAAACGTAGGATAGAGACTAGCCAAAAACCCTCATACGCAGGAGACATAAGGTTGGAAGTGATATGTTGTGTGCTATGTCCTATGTGTTCATCACATCACCATGTTTATTTTGGAAAAATCATCATGCTAACCTAAGATTTGTTGTGCAGACACGAATTATACACACACATGTCATTAGCCTGACACCATATACCTAGAGTTAGGAAGACGCGTTGAGACAGTACCACCTGGGGTTAGGATTACCCATAATACTTGCTAAGCACTTAAAACCATTGTCTGCTTAGAGTCATGGACTTCTAAGCTGAGGGTATAACACTTCGTTCTACCCGAACATGAACCTAGAAGTAGGAGATGCGACATGACAGCGTCACCTAAGATTAGGGTCACCTTCAACTGTGCCTTTACCCCAGAACCTCTTGGGTAACGAATTTCCAAACCATAGGTTATAATACATTATTTTACCCAAACTCAAACTCACCGAGAGCAACCCCTGGCGGTTAATTCTCAAAGCTAAAAATGTGTTGGATAATACACGACCATTATTCATTTTCGATTTATTTGTTTCAACTGGATTGGTAAACTCACCACTTTTTACCAAAATGACATCCATTTACTTATTGCCACCTGGGCAGTATAGTAGACATTGCTTATAGGTTCGTTTGCTTCAACTGGATTGGCAAACTCACCACTTTTCTCGCTAAAGCAACATCCATTTGCTTAATTATTACTTGGGCAGTATAGTAAACATTGTTCATTTGCTTCAACTGGATTGGCAAACTTACCACCTTTTTCACCAAAATGGCATTCCTTTTACTTATTACCGCCTGGGTAATACAGTAAACATTGTTTATGATAGTTGGCTTCAACTGGATTGGCAAACATACCACTTGTTAATACACAACCCCTTTGTCATTTTCGGTTCATTTGCTTCAACTAGATTGGTAAACTTACTGATAAGTGTATAATTACACTTATTAGCATTATAATTTTATAATATAAACACTATAGTTTTAGTCATTTTCATACTTCATATAAAAGATTTCACATGGTATGTAGTTGTTTTTTATGCAAATGCAGATACTAGGTAAATCTTGGGAGTAAAATGAACTAAAGTGGAATTCTATAAAAAAAAGAGTGAAAAAGGTGCAAAATGGTGCGTGGAACTTGAAGATTTGGCTTAGAATCGAAGCTGTCGAAGATCGGTGAAGTTACAAAGAGATTTTTGAAGAAAACTCAATCCACGGTCGTGACAATACCTCAAGGTCGCGACCAGTTCACTTCAGAAATAGAAATCTGCCAATCAAAGGTTCACAGTCGTGAATCACATATTGCGGTCGTGACATGGCCAGTTTTCTGGTAATATCTTCTTAACTACCAACCACCAGATAAAGATGATCAACCTCCATCAACCGCCATCAACTACCAACGAAAAGACACTTATCAGGAGTCAACCAATCATGAAAAGGTGCCTATCCATTATGGATTGAATCAAAGACTCTCAACCAATCACATTGAAGAGATGCAATCTTTCACCAAGGGATGTAACTCTTCGTTTGGATAGACGCAACCCTTCAAACTCTATAAATAGGGCTCCATTCCATCACAATTTCGTGGGCATGGATTGTGAGTGATTATGTGTGTGTTATAGTGCATGTGTATGCATAGATAGAGAGCAAAAATATAGATAGAGAGCAAAAATGTCAAGATTTCTCTACGTTCATAAGCGTCAGCGAGAAAATGTATAAGTGATTCGAATCCTTATTCGATCACTAGATTTCTCTACATATTCGAGCTTTTATTGTATGAGTGTAATTGCAAAGCACTTATCAATAAAAGTTTTCATTCTTCAACATTCATTTATTCGATATTCACAAAGAATAGCATCCTAGCGGAGGTTCTGTACGGGCCAAGACCGAATTCAAAGCAGACGCAGGAATTGCGGGAATTGATGACTCCCATTAAAGAGTGGATACGATTTAATCAACTTTATCTTTCACTTGCATACCTTACAACTTTCCTTTGCTTTCTACTTATACTTTCTATTTTGAAGTTTATGATATGTCTATGTGTCATAATTCATATTTCGTGTTAAGTCTTTTATATTAATCAAGTTATATGCATTGGAGTTAATTTTAAGAGTAGTTTTGAGGTTAACAATATCGTGTATAATCACTAGATCTGTGATATAACGTTGTTTAGTGAGCCAACATTTTTGGAATGGTAACTTGTTAAATGTGGCTATATGAGAGCGACCCGTACTAAGTATAGTATTGATGTTGCCCAGGTTTATATAATAGTCTTAATTCGTTTGTGCTAGGTTAAGAAAAGTTATTTCATGTGTTGCTCTGTGGTGAATAATTGAATTTCTGAGTGTCTAAAACCGAGTATGTTAAATTAATATAGTGAATGTAATATCTTTGATGACCTTGCATGATTTCTTTGCTATACTTGTTTGTAGGGAATATCTATATATTGTTATCTTTTCTAATCTTTCATGCATTTGTCTATCCATCCATCATTCCAATCCTACACAATGAAATAATCTATTTTATTTTTCTTTTGTTCCATTCCTCTATTTGATCTTTAGAGCTAGTCCTTGCCTGTGGGATCGATATCTTTTAAAACTACATCGTAACTGTATACTTGCAATTATCATCATTTTTCTATTTGATAAGGGGTATTGACAACACCTATATTTTTCATGAACAAGTTTTTGGTGCT
>CATIWQ010063163.1:0-20154 GCA_949673415.1 Euphorbia schlechtendalii | reverse complement strand
CGTGTCCGTTAGATCCCTGGGAGAGTTCCTCGTTCGTTTTTGTAGTTTTAAGTGATTTAATGTGAAAAGATTGATGTAAAGAATCCAAAAATCTCCGTTTAATTCTTGGATTTTTTAGTGTAATTTAATTGAAGAAAAGATTGTTTTGTTGGAAAATAAAGTTTTTATTTATCCAAAAGATAATCAGACTCGGGTTCTAAATTGATTTTAGTCCCAAGAATATCTGAGGAATTTAGAAGAAAAGATGAAGAAATTTTGTAAAAACAAGAAGAGATTTGGGGTTCAAAACGTGTTTTTGATCTGATAAAAAGTCAGAAGAAAGTAAGAAAAATCATTTTATTATTTTGTTTTGAAAGAGAGGATTTTTCTCTCTCTGAATTTTCGGTCCCCGTGTACTGAAAAAGACCCGACTATTTATAGATAAAAATTCCCGAAAAAATCCAAAACAAGGAGCCTCGCGGGGTCTCCTGCGAGGGTCGCTAAGGACCCTCGCGGGTATCCCTGCGAGGGTGGTCTAGCACCCTCGCGGGGAGCCCCGCGAGGGCTGTCTAGCACCCTTGCGGGGAGCCCCGCGACGGCTGTCTAGCACCCTCGCGGGGAGCCCCCCCCGCGAGGGTGGTCTAGCACCCTCACAGGGAGCCTCCCCGCGAGGGCTGCCTCGCACAGCTTTGCGCGAGGCTGTCTCGTGCGGGTTGCCTTGTGCAGCCTCGCGCGAGGCTCTCCTGTCACTTTATATATATATTTTTTTTTTATTTAGTTAAATAATTTAAAACGTCTGACGAGGATTCCCATATGAAGATCGTCGGATGGTCGAAAATTGTGTGATTCGAGGATAAATTTCCCGAAAAGCCGTCATCATTGAACGCGCGAGCTGGTACAAAATCCCCTGCTCACAGCCGAGAATATTAAGTTTATCAAATTCATTGGAAGAAGTATTAATTGGTTGGACCAAATTAATAATTAAAAGGATTAAAGGAGAAAATTGGGAAAATTGCACGGAGCGAAGCAAGGGAATTTTTCCTGTTGCGAGTGAGCCCCAAACGAACACGGGTTGTTCAGAGTGGGTCCTACGTGGCTACATCGCAAGCTAAAAAACCGCAGGCCTACTGTGCAAGCCCACGAGCGCGTACCCGCAAGCCCTGTTGTTGCACAAGGCAAGCCCAAGGAGGCTCGGAGTTCATAGGGATTCGCGTAGCTGACCTGGTTCCGATCCCACATTGTTAAATGAGGAGAGTTTTTCACTTCCCTCTCCCTATAAATAAGCCTCCCCTCTCCTCCTTATTCCATACTTCAACTCGTCCTTTCTCTAAGAGTTCGACATCTCTTCTTCGCGAGATTTTGTGAGATCCTTCATGAGTTTCTCCAAGCGACGAAGAATTCTTTAGAAGGCTCTTTCTATTTTGAAGTGAGCCTTCTTATTTAATATTTTCGGGTCGTTCTTCGAGCGGTCTAGCAGCTATTATCTACCAACGGGTTCTACCTCAACGGAGGTTTTGGCCTATGAAGATACGTGTGGATCAATTATAGGGGCCATCCTAGTTTTGAGGCTAGTGCGAATGGAATTCTGTAGAATTTCTCTAAGGGAACGCGCCATCCAAAAGAGAGAGAGAAACACACATCAACTGGTAATGTTCTAAACTTAGATGCTAGGTTTCTTTTATAAGTTTTATAAACCTGATAGCATCTATGGAACATTTCAACTTAGATTATAATAATCATGGTATGCTTAGGAGATCATTTAGGGTTAATTTTAAGTTTTGAAATTCCGCCTTACAACGTTGCATGTTCAATTACCGTCTTGATTAACCAGCATCAAGTACATAAAAGGAACCATTCATTATGGCCTTTTTATACTGCAAAAACCACACTATCACAGACTGCATACTGTGATGCAGACTGGGGAACTTGTAATCACTGACAGGCTACTGCATTTCCTTGGGAGATTCACTAATCTCTTGGAAAACTAAAAAGCAATCTACAATTAGTAGATCTATTGCTGAGTCAGAATGCAAGAGCATGGCACAAACAACATGTGAAGTATAAAGGATCCTCTATCTTTTACAAGATCTCAAGGTACAAATTCCTTTACCAGTGCCACTTTACTATGATAATCATGCTGCGATTGCCATAGCTAGAAACCTTGTGTTCAATGAAAGAACAAAGCACATAGAGATAGATTGTCATGTTGTTATAAGCAAAGTTGAATCAGGTTTGTTATCCCCTCAAGCTGTATCAACAACCAAGCAGTTAGCTGACATGTTTACTAATCCTTCGACAACAACACAGATTGCTCATGCTCTACAAAAGATGAATTTCTTGCCTTTGGTCCACAACTCACAAGAAGCTACACTAAAGCATAGAGAAACAAATCTACTACAATCCCAACTAGCAGATGACATCATCCTTCTGTTATTCAATTACAGGATTATGCAAGTTGTCAATCAAGTAGTCATTAGGTTGTTATAGCTTTCAATTCTGTAGTTTTGTATATAAGTAGTAGCAATTCCCGATTATATGTATCATGAGAATGTACTCTCTATCATTGAGTTTTAATCAAAGTATTCCCTTTCCTTTTATTGTTTTTCCCTGCGTTCATAGTTGAATGCTCTTATTCAATATCATATCTTATTGCTTTTATCTCAATTTCCGTATTAAACCTTAGATTTCTACAAACCGTATGTTATTTTAGATAATTACAACATTTGTGTAACATATAATTTTATGTGGTTCATCATTTTCATAGTTAATCTAGAATTTAAAACCATGAAAAAAGTATATACATGTAAATAAAACTCATAAATAAACAGAATGTGTTTTAATAAGCAGTAGACGGTAGTCAAGCAGCCGGAGTTTCTGGAGATATAGAAGGATGTTAATCGAGGTCTTAATTGGTTTTAGACGCTAATCAGTGGAACTAAACATTAAATATTAGTCACATTAAACACTAGTCTGACTGTGATCTTCAAAATAACATTTAGACATAACCTGGGAAGGCTTAAACTGAAATTTTTTGTTAACCGCTTTGACTTAAAAAGTCACCATCTTATTTGAAAAACAAATTAAGAAATTTAGAATGTGCGTTCAATCCGCACCATCTACTAAATTATAAAAAAAGTCCTTTATCCTCTGAAATGGAGGTGTTTTAATTTTGTTACCTAACGTGAAAAAACATGGTACTGACATCCGGTGCCGCGTCTTGCCTCCGAAAGTAAACATGACGATCGACATGGGACCTCCGCCTCCTAGAAACCCCAACCCAGCCGATACCTCCACAACCACAACCACCACCACCACCTCAGACGACGCCACCACCACCACCACCTCAGGCGACGCTATGCCAAAGCCTGTGACTCTGGGTGAACCTCAAGAACCTTCAACAGAAGCTAAAACCCCCATGCCCCCGCCTCCACCAGTAGTCGCTACCAATGACAATACCGATTCTGAAACTCTCAAAAAGCTGAAATCGAACTCGGCCAGTTCCAATTTAACTCGAACTCCCGTTCCATACACCATTCCAGAATGGAGTAGTTCACCTTGCCACAAGTTCTACATTGAAGTTCTCAAAGATGGCACTATCGTCGATCAATTGGATATGTGAGTGCTTTGAGCATTGTTTTCTCTTTTAATTTCTGGCTCTAATTGTGTGAATTTCTTCCTTTTCATGAAGATTAAGCAATTATTTGATTGTCGCTTCTGTTTTGACAACTGTGGCAGCTTTGAGAAAGGGGCTTATATGTTTGGGCGGGTAGATATTTGCGACTTTGTTCTTGAGCACCCAACCATTTCTCGCTTTCATGCTGGTAGTTATTTCTTCTGTTCACTACTGTTTTTCTTGAATCTTTATCTAGTTGATCACTTGCGCAGAACTTATATATTTTCATTCGGAAATTTAGTTTAAGTTACATTGTTGTTTATGTACATATCTAATTGTAATCTTCTTCAAAAAGAAAGGTGGAAATATGCTGTGAAGTTAATTTTTACTATTACATTTGGTTTTAATGTCATGGAATTGATAAATATTTAAACGAAAATTTTTTTGGTTCTTTAAAGGCTCGTTTACAATATTTATGGTGAAATCAGTGGCATGAGCTTTTTTTTTTTTTTTAACTAATTCTTTAAGATGCTAATACTCAGTACGACTATCAATATGATCATCCTTTTTGAACTACCTATATATTTTGCAATAATGAATTTTTCTTTTCTTGAGCATTACTTTTTTCCACTCTAATGATGGTTGTATGATCTTTCTCCTTCATAAATTCTATCCGAAGTGCAATAGTAGAATAAAAAAATTCAAAAGCTGTTGCTTGTTGGGATTTATAGCATTTATTGTCAAATTTAATTACAAGATTTCTCGCAATTTGCGAATAACTAGTTATGGCTGCTTGTCAGTTATCCAGTTCAAAAGAAATGGAGATGCTTATCTCTACGATCTCAACAGCACACATGGCACTTCCATCAATAAGCGTCAGGTATTACTGTTTAAATTTCTTTTTAACTAGCGTCCATATTGAGATTGAAATGTTAAAATTATTTAATTTTGATGTTGTTGAATTGGAATATCTGATATCTGAATTGTGTTGAAGTTCACAGTTCAGTCTGTAAGTTAAATGAAAAGTAAGTCGTGTATATCTTCCTTGGATATCTGTATATTTTTAATGATTTCATCAATTCTTTAGAGGTCTCAAAATTATGTTCGGATTTGGGTTATTACATGAAACACGAGATAACAATAACTACAGTAGATTAGTATTCAGCATCACTTTAACTTTAGTTTTAATAATCACATGTGCAAATAAGCGGTGCTCACCTTGCCAATGACAGTTTGACTGCTGAATTCCTTTTCATGTGAATAACCATAAATAATTTATGAAAAATCTAACATTTCCCTATCTGTCCATTTTTAGTATTTTGGTATAGAAACTAAATTCTAAATACACATCATAATTTGGTATCTGCTACATTATGCTGTCTTATGTTTGAACTTCAAAAAAGGGAGTTGTCTTATTGAAAAATATAAAGGTCTTTTTAAGAAGCCTCTGATCTTTTAAGTTTTCGGGTTTGAGCCTGTAACTCCTAGCTGCAGCTTCTATTCTGTTAAACTCTATAGTAAGATGTGTTCGGCGGTCCTTTAATTGCATGCACGAAATCGATTGGGCTCTAACACTAACCAGTTTAATTTCAAGGTGATGTAAAATGCATTTTCTTGTTGCTATCGGAAATAAAAGCTCTTGTACATGTTGCCTATATAAATTGTAACTTCAGACTCTGTGAATGACACTTCGAGTTGGGATCTTAATAATGGACAAAAGACAATGGTTTTTTTTTTTCTGAATTAAGGAGATCAGTAGATCTTGCTGATGGTAATAAATATGGCATAACTGTAATTATCACTCGTTTACTTTTAATCACCAAATGATAAACAAAATTCTTGCTTGACTCCATTTATTGGTTCATATCCTAATGGTTTTAGTACTTCTACAAAATAGTCAGTTTTTAACTTAGTTTTCTGAACTCATTCGCTGACTATGTTTATCAGGCAGAGAAAAATCAATATGTGGAATTACATGTTGGTGATGTTATTCGGTTTGGCCAGTGAGTATCTTTTTACCTGTTCTTTACCTCTCTTTTTTCTGATGAATAAAATTGAAGATGTAAGGCACGAGAGAGAGTTTTATCCATGTATAACCATGTATATCATCCAGCTGCACCAAACGTCAATTACTAGCTGCTCATTAAGTTGTTACAAAGTTTATAGAAGCACTGTGATAACAACCTGAAGATTATACAAAGATGAGTTTTTATACATAATTCATCCTGAATTTTTTAAGTGTCAATATCCTTGGCTTATTCCCAAAAGTTTTGGAATCCATGTTACTTTCTATACTACTATCAAATTTCATCTCCACATGCTTTGCATAGAATTGTTGATCCCAATTTACTTCAATGCATTGATTGATTCCCTGTGGTTATTTTGCCTTCATATTGCATCCCCTTTCTCTTGAAAACAGAGAATCTAATTAATGAAGTTGTTGTGAAAAGTATAATCATTAGACCTTTGAAGGCAATTTCTTTCATTCACAAAATGTTATCATTAATGATTGTTCCTTGCACTATTTTGCAGAGAGAAATTCCCTCCACCTGCATGTTACTTGTTGAATACCATATTTTTTAGATAAGCTCAAGGAGAGTATATTTTGTTGAATATATTCTTGGGAAAAAAATTCACTATCACATAGTTTCAAAGTTGATAAAATATTGCAGGGAACTTAAAAAAGTGAACAATATTGTGATTATGACTGCTAGGATAGGTTCAATAGGATCAGATTGAAGTACAGGATGATCAATTTTCTGTTTTCTTTGCACAGGTCATCTCGTTTGTACATTTTCCAAGGACCACCTGAATTGATGCCTCAGGTAGAACTTTGTCACCATTCTAGGACAATTATATGAGCTATTTTTTTGCATCAGGAAATTGTTTGTTTGAGTTAAAATTGTTGTTTTTATTTATTTCTTGTAATTCTGATGAGATGTTCCCTCCGTTACAAAGTACTCAAATGAAAAGATTTTCAGATTCAAATATGATAAAGAAAGAAAAGGAAGAAGGTTTCTAGTTTGCAATATGCAACAAATAATTTTTTTGTTCAGACGAACATGTTGTATGCTGTAGTGAAAATGCAGTTCTCCATGTCTTCGTGTAATTCTTTTTGCATCCACTACTGTGTATTGCTTACATGGTTTTGATGCCTCAAGTGCTATAATCTGCCTCATTGTTCAATGATGCAGGAAACTGACTTAAAGGCTATCAGAGAAGCTAAGATCCGACAAGAAATGTTTGATCGAGAAGCTTCACTTCATCGAGCCAGAAGAGAGGCTTCCCTTGCTGATGGTATCTCATGGGGTATGGGAGAAGATGCTAGTGAAGAAGAGGAGGTTGGTGATAGATAATGATATGAATCGTAAATTTTAAGAGAAAAATCATATATAGTTGCTAATCATCTTCCATATGAATAGTGATGCTGGTTGCTTTCTATTTCAAAACCAGGCGGCATTTGTTCGATTGCTTCATGTAGCAATGATTCTTAAGTTAGGATTGCCTGATAGTTTTTTAATTCTTTTTTTGGGCAATATCTAGGATGATGCTGACGAGATTACGTGGCAAACTTACAAAGGTCAACTTACAGAGAAGCAGGAAAAAACTCGTGAAAAAATAATCAAACGAAATGAAAAGGTTAGGTATTTTTCATTGCTACCTCTTTTGGATTATCAAGTCTAATAGAGTGCTATCTTTTCTTCTAAATATGTTGAGCATTACATATGATTCAAGCATATCTCAAATTTTATTTGTTTGCTTTAAATTGACTCCTTCCCCCTTTTGCATTGAACTTATTCTGGAAATCAGAAAAACTATCTTGTCTGACTTGTGGTTGACTTGTTAATTGCCAGTGTACTTTTGATTGATAGAAGATAAGAAAAAGTCTCACTACAGTTTTACAGCCTAAAGCTTTCGATAAATAATACTTTGCAGAAATTCCTGCCAACTTCCTTGCCATACAATTACCAATTTATGTAACTTTTTAGTACATAAAAATAGACTCAATGCATAAAGGCAGGCATTGATAGACAAAACCAATTACGAGTCAATGAGTTTCTCTGCTGCTCACGAGTATAATGTTAAAATGTTTAGAAGATTTGGACTACCAGGGGCAGAGAGTATAAAAACATTATAAAACTTGTATGTAGGTTATATTTTAGATGAAAGGTTTTTCTGGTAAAATGTGTCATGGTACAAGAGAACTGAATATATTCAAAGTAATGTTATTTGGTATTTCTGCAATCAACATTGTTTATAATATTTGAGGTTATATCTCACGTATTATGCTAATTTTACTACAAATGTGCTTTGCAACAAATTTGCTGTAGATTGCCCATATGAAGAGGGAGATAGATGCTATTCGTGCTAAAGACATTGCTCAAGGAGGGTTGACACAGGGACAGCAAACCCAGATTGCACGTAATGAGCAAAGAATGACAGAGGTATAAGCCGCTTCCCTGTTCCCGAGTGCTGTTGGATGGTTGTGGTTTGTCTTTTAGAGTGGAAGACTTTTGTTTCTCCTTAAGTTCATGTTACCTGTACATATTTTTTAACAGATCTTAGAAGAACTGGAAAACTTGGAAGAGACATTAAATGATAGTATCCGGGAAAGTTTAGGCGGACGCAGTGGAAGGAGATCCAGCAGTATGAAAAAGAGGATGGCAGAAGATGATGAATATTTTACGAGGTGCTTTACATTTGTAGAATTCCTTTGGAAATGTTGAATTAAAAATGGATTCATGCTATGAGAAGTTTCTAAATATCTTTTCGTTTCCTATATTATTATGAGAACGTACTTGATATGCAGTCTATTTTGTCTTAATTCCTTTTAGTGACGATGATGAATTTTATGACCGGACAAAAAAGCCTTCAGTAGAAAAAGGTAGTGAAAATCAATCAGTTGAAACTGCTGATAGCCTTCTAGATAAAAGAGATGCCTTAATGAAAGAAATGGAAGATAAACAGAAGTTGATTTTGATGGAGGAGAATAAGGCGGAATCTGATACTAAAGAAGGAGCTGAAGTTGGAGATGCCCTCGATGCTTACATGACAGGGCTGTCATCTCAACTAGGTAAGGAATGACAGCTATTGGTTTTTTAAATCATTTCATTTTGTAAATTTGAACCCTTCCTTTGCTAATTTAGTCCCGTATACTGATTTTCAGTGCTTGATAAAACTATTAAACTTGAAAAAGAGTTGTCTACTCTCCAAATTGAATTAGATAGAATCCTTTTCCTTTTAAGTATCGCTGACCCATCTGGAGAAGCTTCTAAGAAAAGGGATTCAAGAGCGCAAAAGCCGAAACCTTACACAGCTGAAACATCCGTTGCTACTACTACCAAAAGTCAACCTCATGTGAAGCAAAAGAAAGGAACAGGAGTGGGAAAACCAACAGATAATGCCTCTGAGAAGAAAATGGTAACTCCAGATTCAGGTGTTGCTTCCAATGAATCAGCGAAAAATTCAATAGCCGAAAAGTTAATTGCTGATGCACCTGAGTATAATCCTCCAAAACCTCAATGGCTTGGGGCAGTTAATAATGAGGAACTGAAGGAGACCAAAGAAGAAATAGTTGTGAATACAGAAGAGACTGACAAATTTGTTGATTATAAAGACAGACAAAAGATTATGCTCAATGATGGACTTGGTAAAATGGATTCTGGCATTGAAAATGCTGCTCCTGGGTTAATAATGAGAAAACAGAGGAAAACTGAAGGAGCTGCTGGGACTGACAAAGTTAATGCCACTGAAAAATTAACTGCAGAAGACATAGCAGCAGAAGATGCAGTGGCGTTGTTGTTGAAACATAAAAGGGGATATTGTGCGGAAGATGATGAACATAAGCCACAAGATACACAGGTTAACAAGGATAATAAAAGGCCGAAAAGGGTGATTGGTCCAGAGAAACCATCATTTATTGATAACAATTCGGAGTACGAATCTTGGGTGCCTCCTCAAGGTAACTGCTTAATTTTTGGAATAAATTGCAGCTCAATGTTTGTTTGGTCAGAATATAGACTTGTTTCTCTGGGATTTTTTGTTTCTGACATAACGTTGAATGCAGGACAATCTGGTGATGGACGGACTTCCCTAAATGATCGTTTCGGATATTGAGTGATTCTGGCTTTTCAAAAGTTTAAGATGTTTACAACTAGATATGATTTGGTGACTTTTGTGCCAGTTCAAGTGCTCGAACAAAATAGGGACCTGATTCTGATATTTTCATGTCTAACCAACTTAACACTTCCCGGCAGGTTGGATGTTTTTCCGGGGTAGGGAGATTTATTGTATGTAGTGAGTATTTGAGAGCCGTTTTTATTATTATTATGGCTTGAATTTATCAAAGGTGCATGAATCTCTGTCCTTGCTAATATAATGAATGGCATATAAATTTTATTAGTTTGACATAAAAATACCTCAATTTTATACTTTACTTACATATTCTTTTGTCTTCTTAAATATCAAGTGAATCTTATAAATTAATCCAATTTTAATATATGTTTTCCCTCTTTGCTCTTATTCAACTTTATGGTAATCAGCATTATACTAACCTAAACGTTTCAGCTTCTCAAGTTCTTGGTCAATCTTCTTTCTAAAATCTTATTGACAATTACGGAAAAAAATTGGATAAATAAGATGTGTGTGAATATTTTTTTAGGTAAAATTAAAAAAGTATTTCGTTATTTCACTCATTTTTAGAAAGACGTGAATTTTTTTCAAAAAACATGTCACGTGATTTGTAATCATCAATGAATAAATGATTTTTAATTTTTAATTACATCATAGAAAAGGGTAATCTAATCAATTTTGAATTGAATTTTGAAACTTAATTAGTATAAATACAATACAACTTAATAATAAAATTTTAATTTTTTTTGAAGCTCAAATATTTTTTTAATTTAAATGTGATGACAATTTTAAAAAACTCATAACAAAATGAAGAAAAATTACTCAAATGTTGAATTCTTAAATAATATGGTTAAATTATGATAATGTTAAATTGATTAAAATACCTCCTCTAACACTATTATTTTTATTAAAAAATATTTTTTTTTCCTCTTTTTGCTAATGATTACAAACCACAATCATGTTTTTGAAAAATAAAATTTCCACAAAATATGTTTTTGAAAATGAGTGAAACCACATTATATGTATTTGAATTTTACCCTACTTTTAAGAACCAAGAAGTCGAACTTAAACAACTGAAGTCACATATGCATATTGGAAAATCCTAGAAGACATTATGATATTCACGAGAAGGAAGTTTACATTATATGATATTTTCATTGACTCATAATCGAAGAACATAAAGCAGAGCCAAAAGCAAATTGTTTTGAAAATTTTGATGCGAGGCAAATTTGGCCATCAGTCCCTCCCAGCTGTTTTCCATGGATTGGTCCAAGTGTGCTTGTTTTGTTAAGTCTATTTTAGCCATTAGTAATTCTGTGCGTTTCGTAAGCTAGGCTTTTCTTCTTTGCTTTTGTCATTTCAAGTCTTCTTCTTTGTTTAGTTTCGAATATAAAAGCTAAAAAAATTCTGTAAATTCATTCATGCAATCAAATATCAGAAATTCTCTTCTTTCTGTCAAGTATTTCATCCCACAGATTTCAGCGTGCATCAATTGGTATTAGAACGGTCATTCTCGAAATCGCTTTCTGAAAATCTTCCAAATGACAATATCTGAAAACAGTTTTGTTCAACAATTTAAGCGATTGGAAGTTCGTATGTTTGAAGAATTTTCCAAAATTCAAGCTGTTCTTGCCAAAAATAAGGAGTTGATAGTTGCTGTTGGACCCAAATTAATAGTAAAACGTTTTAGAAATAACAAACTGTCTATGATAGTGATTGAGTACTAAGTAGACTCTTAATTAATCAAGTTTACTTGAGTTTGTTTAAGGGAAAATAACTCAGTTTACTATGTGATTAGTTAAGTTATGGCTTAGAGTAAGAAAAGCTGAATGAGTATTACATAGTTTATAAAGGTATAGACTAAGCTAAGCTGAGTGAGCTTCTGTGATAAAAGCTGAGTTACTTCGACACTTCGAGAATTATATGTCACAAATGCTACTAATGATTTCTGTGAAAAATTGAATATTCATTTGATGCTTTTCAAGAGGGAAGCATTGAAATTAAAGAAGATATTCCAGTGGTCCTCACTTCCAAAAGGTGTCAGTACGGAATTTTGGAGATTCCTCACTAAAGTCCAAGATAAAAGGAATCCTCTGACATGCGCCGCTCGACAGTGTCTCCGCGCAACTCTGCTACGTTAGCAAGTCAACGAATTACAGAATTTCAGGTTGCAACTCGTGCGCCTCTTTATCAAAATAGATTTCTTGAAGAAAAATGAGTTTTTGATGATTTGAATTAACGGATTTATCTTGCGTTTCAATGTTCAAAATCTCTGTCTCTAAACGTCCTGGAATTTGTTTCAAACGGAAAAATTCGAAAGATTTGAAGAGAAGAGAAATTGGGAAAGCTGTCAGGATGAGAAATTTGCAACAGCTACTTCCAAGATCTTCAACTATAAATAGAAGACTGAAGCAGATTTTCAAACTTGGTGAATCACCTTAAATTTCTCTAAGAGCTGAACCCCTGTTCAAATACTCCCAGCTTTTGGAAATTCCAAATCAAGCAATCAAAGCAAACACCAAGTGTTCATATCTGTTTGTAATAGAGAAATAACACTTAATATTCAACCTTGTAAAGGATTCAACGGTTCTATAATTTGAATTCCTCTGTTCGCATTTTCCTTGATAAATCTGAGTGTTAGTTTAGGAAGGGTACCTGAATTGAGTTTGAGAGGTAGTTAGAAAGGAAAGTACTTTCTGTAATCTCATCTACCCGCTGCAAAGGCTTCTCTGCTTAAGGAATGAAGGAAACACTAGTGGATTAAAGCTCGTAAAGGAATTCGGGGACTGGAGGTAGGCTAAGGACTGAACTAGGATAAATCTCAGGTGTAAAAGTTCTAACCTTACTCATTTGCCTTTATTGCGCCTGATCTCATTCATCATTCTTTCTATTTTATCAGTTTTGCTTGAAAGTTTCCAAACTGCCCTAACCTGGCTGCTAGACTAAACTGCTTTCCCTGTGTTAAACCCAAGTTAATAGTACCTCATAGTACTTAAAATGTTTTGGAAATAACAAACTGACTAAGATAGTGAAATTAATAGAGTACTAAGTATACTCTTAATTAATGAAGTTTACTTGAGGTTGTTTAAGGGAAAACAACTCAGTAAAGAGTAATTAATTAAGTTACGGCTTAGAGTAAGAAAAGCTGAGTAACGCTTATTATTACATAGTTTATAAGATATTTACTCAGCTGTGCTGAGGTAGCTTTTCGTGATAAAAGCTGAGTTACTTTGACACTTAGAGAATAAAATGACACATGTGCTACTAACGGTTTCTGTGAGAAACGAAATATCCTTTTGATGCTTTACAAGAGAAAAGGCGCTGAAATTAAAGAAGATATTCCAGTAGTCCTTACAAACAAAAGAGGTCAATACGAAATGTTGAAAATTCCTCACTAAAGTCTAAGGTAAAAGAATCCTCTGACATGCACCACTTCTCAGTGTCTCCGCGTTACTCTGCAACATCAGCAAAGTCAACCATTCATAGAATTCCATGTTGCAATTCGTTCGTCTCTCTACAGACCAGATTTTTTGAAGAAAATGAGTTTTTGACACATTCGATTGACTGATTAATCTTGCGCTTCAACGTTCGAAATCTTTATCTCTAAACATTCTGGAATTTATCTCTAACGGGAAAATTAGAAAGATTTAAAGAGAAGAGATATCGAAGAACTGTCAGGAAGAGAAGTTTGCAACGGTTAAATCCTAGACCTTCAACTATAAATAGAAGACTGGAGTAGACCTTCAAACTTGGTGAATCACCTCGAATTTCTTTAAGAGCCAAATCTCTCTTCAAATACTCCTAGCTTCAAGAAATTCCAAATCAAGCAATCATCAAACATACATTATCTTACTCTATTTCTAATTGAGAGAATAACACTTAAGATTTAACATTGTAAAGGATTCAACAATTCTATAAGTTGAATTCCTCTATTTTCTTTTTCTTGATAAATCTAAGTGTTAGTTTAGGAAGGGTACCTAAACTGAGTTTGAGAGGTAGTTAGAAAGGAATGTACTTTCTTTAATCTTGTCTACCTATTGTAAAGGCTTCTCTACCTAAGGAATGAATGAATACCTAGTGGATTAAAGCTCAGAAAGGAATCCGGGGACTAGAGGTAGGCTAGGGGCCGAACCAAGATAAATCTTAGGTTTAAAAGTTCCAACCTTACTCATTTGCGTTTATCGCACATGATCTAATTCATCATTCTTTCTAAATTATCAGTTTTTCTTGAAAACCAATCAGAGCTGAGTAAAGTACTTAGTAACGATTGAAGATAAACTGTGCTAGAAAAGCTGAGCAGTTTATAGTTTTTAGACCCAACTCAGCACGATAAACTCAACACGCATCTAAAAACATAACTCGGTAAAAGAATTTTTATAAACTCAAAAAGAAACCAAGTACTGCATTCACCCCCTTTGCTGTTAATTTAAGCTGTTTAAGATCAACAAGTGGTATCAGAGTAGCGCTCAGCTTATAGACTAATCATCTTTGAGTTAAAGATCTCAAATGGCTTACAACAATTTCAGTTCTAGCTCAAGATAGACTATCCTCCTTAAAGAGGGAATGTCTGTAACCAAGCTACCATTGTTCAACGGTAATAATTACAAGTTTTGGAAAAATCACATGAAAAATTACATCCAATCACAAAGCATGTAAGCACGGTTCGCTATTGAGCTTGGCCCCAAAATTCCTACCATGATTAGGAATGGGGAATGTGTACCAGTTGACCCAGAAGATTATGATAATGCTGACTTATGGATTCTCAAAGAGAATGTTGCAACCATCGATTTCTTACACTATGCGCTAGATCATATAGAATTTAACAGGGTCTTGGGCTACGAGATAGCATAGGAAATCTGGAAGAAGATGGAGAATATCTATGAAGGGACTGAGAACTTGGGAACTCAACCACATTTCCATCCTCTTTATCCTATAATGAACATATCCTCTTCCCATGAATTCACATCTCAATCTTTGTCTTTGCCTATTCAAGGGGCACTGTGAGCACAGGATTTTTACTCCCGACTCGCGAGTTCGATGATGAAGCTATAATTTTTCCCTTATTAGCTTTTCACATTTTGCAGGGTCCCGAAATCATACGAAAATCATCTTCCTTGTTTCTTTGGGCCTCATTACCCTTTTAAAAGCCCAAACCAAGAAAAGCCCGCTGGGCTAATCCATATCGTTAACGATATGGATAGATATCGTTAACGATATCAAAGGATATCGTTAACGATATCATCCCTTATCGTTAACGATATCGATTATACACATAATCAGAAAAGGTTGGCTTCGTATTTTTCAACGGAAAAGTCCAATTCTCACCCATAAATCCGGAATTTTACCTCCAAACAAGTGGTCAATTGGCTGCTAATAATGATGGGTGGAAAAATGAGGTAATGGGACAAGATTGGTGGGCTAACCACCTAGATTTTTGGATTGAAGGGAGCCCATAGGGACTGATTTTCTTCAGAGAAAAGGGGGCAGCAAAGAGAAGGGAAGAAGGGTGACAAAATCAGTGGAGAGAGAGGCTTGATTCAAGAGAAAAGGGAGCTCTCAATCCCTCCAAAAATCCCAGCAAAAAGCCATCACAAATCAAAAGCAAAAGCTACCAAAAATCCCACACAAAAACAACACAAACAAACTTCAAAACTTTGTGATTTTAGAGCATTTCTAAGATCTAAACTCAAGGGAGGAAGTAACTCTTGTTCTTCCCTTTCTCATTTCACAAACCAAATCCCGGAAGTTTCAGCCTTCCCACCAAAGGAGATTTTTACTCTCCATTTTCGCCGAAAACCGGCTAAACCGAACCAAAGAAACAAGGAAAAACCGAACCAAAGAAACAAGGAGGAATTTTCGAGTGTTTTCGTGGATCAAACAAAGTGGATTCATAGCTACTGGGTAAGCCTCTAATTTCCTAGAGTTGTGCTTACATTTACATTCTTTTCATTTTGAAGTTTCATTTTGTTTTCGGTTATTATCGTTTTCTGCGCACCATTCTGTCTTTCGTGATTTTCCATATGATATTAAATCTTTTTTTAAATTTTATTTAAATTAACATATTCTAGACATCCTGATCTTTCCGTAATGATAAAGATCATCAAAATCCGTTAAGTATAGCAAAAGTTATGGTCATTTGAAGTTTAGAGTATGGTTTTTGCTGTGTTCTGCTGTTTTTGCATGGTTAGTGCAGGTCTGGAGAATCGATATCGTTAACGATATCATAGGATACCATTCAATAATATCATATGATGCCGTTAACTATATCAGCGCTAGCAGAATTCATTTTTGCTTCGTTTTGCTCCGTTTCGAACCGTTTAAGCTCGGAATGACCCGTTAAGACCATCCTGAGTCTTGAAATGCATCATTGGGGGTAACAAACCTCTGATTTGTAAATATTTTGGATTTATATATGATTTATTAATGTATTAATATGTTAATTAAAGTTAGGAGAAGCAACGGAAGTGCTTCGGTCCATTTATATCCATATCGCCTGTCACAGGGAAGTCGATAACGATGTGAATGACGTCGTCATCGTTGTTAATCAGAATGATGACTCTATTAAGCATGTTTGGCCTAGATTTAAATTCCTAAATGTTGTTCTAGGTCACCCCCACGAAGGGAATAGAACATATTCCCAGATAACCGTCCTCACCATTTTGCCATGCTGTCATTTTCACTAATAAAATCGACCAACATATTTGTATAAAAATGAACCATTTTTATCTCAATTAACAACTTTGAATCATCGGTGTTTTAACTAGGCCACACGGGCCTTGCTAAAATCAAAATTGAACATACATGGTACACTTGGTACATACGTGTAAATATTGCAGCGTATTTCTTGCTAACCTTTGTGGATGCAGGTTAGATGCATGCCTAGGATTTAATTTCCTTCAGGTATCGCATTTTATTCATTCTTGGGATTGTAATTAATAGATTAGGCGGGTGGTTACATCCCCCCGAGTTGTGTAATTTATTAATTTACTTTTCCGCATGTATTTAATGCTTTCCGAAATTTACTTACCGTTTTATGCATGCGCGAGGAACCTAAACTGAAAACATCTAGTTTAGTTCGAATATTATAAATGTGGTTTCTTCCTCATAGTGTAATTTAAATCAAATGACGATGAAATAGATAACTCATCCCAGACCTGAATCTCTGAACTATGGTGCCGCTTAGGCTTAACGGATCTAGGCTGTACCGAAATTTCCTGGAAGAGCTGATCCGGGTGGCGACTCTGAGTACCATAGGCTAGAGATTTTGATCTCGAGTCTTTTGAATTTGAAATGCATTTTCAAACAAACCACGGTCTCCCATAAGGGAACCTCTTTTCCAACGCGCTCTGTCGCAATGTTTTCGAAAACCTCACGCCCCATCTCACGGGGCCGGTGCCTCGCGGCGTCCTTGCGGGACCTCCGGGAACGTCGTCCGGTCACAGTTGCGACTCCGCTGGGGATATCTTTTTATATAAACTTAAAATAAGTTTAAAAGAGTTTTTGGATGAGTATTGAAAAGTCATCAAATGAGTTAACCCACATTCAAAATATCAAATAGAGCATATGCATTAGACGGATTAGCCATTAAGGTTAGGTTGCCCTACTTTGACCCAGAAGCTTGCGAAAATATACTTCGTGACCCCTTGGTGATCGAAGGAACCTAGCGAGTGGATCACTTGTTGCCATATCGCATGGACTGTCTTGAAAAAGGTGGAGAAGTGTATCTTAGTGCTACAAGAACCTTCTACATCAACAACCATGACCAAGCTCATATAAGGAAACCGTAGACACTTTCTGTAGGTTTACCAAAACAAATGCATCTTTTTATGCAGGTTCGCTCCTTAATACTTCACGGTATTAAGATGATCCAAACCTAGATTTAGGAAGCGTACCCTTATACACGGGAGATATAAGGTTGGAAGAGATACATTGTGTGCTATGTACTACATGTTTATCGCATCAACATTTCACAAAGAGCATCATACTGACCATGAATTTTTGTGTAGACACTTGAACGCACACACTCATGATATTAAGTATCACGATACCAAACCAATATCACACACACTTAGGCACAGTCAACACTATAGATTGTGTCACCCTACACGTCATCTTTGAGATGTTTACTCGACATCCAATTAACAACCCTTCCGGGGTAATCACACATACCAAAAGCCCAAACAGGGCAAATACCCACCCATTTCAAAATAGTGCTTACTAAGCACTCAAACCTTTATCCGCTTAGATTCATGAAACTCTAAGCCTGGGGTATAACACATTATTCTACCCAAACTCGAACCTAGAGTTAGAGACGCGATGAGATAGTGTCACCTAAGATTAGGGTCGCCCATGTTTATGGTCTCACAAGTGAATTTCTTGGAACACCTCACTTCCAAAAACATAGGGTATAACACATGGTTTTACCCGAACCTGAAATCTCGAAAGTGTGTTGTCACATGGATGATACGCGACCATTTATCATTTTTTTTGTTTGTTTCAAAAAGATTGGCAAACTTACCACCTTTCTTGCCCAAACGGCATCCTCTTACTTAGTGCCTCATAGGGTATAACACACTGTTTTACCCGAAATTGAATATGTCGAGAGCAGTCCATAGTGATTAGTTCTCAAAATAAAAAGCACGTTATCACTTGGATAATATGCAATCCCTTGTCATTTTATTGTTTGTTTTGTTTCAAATAGGTTGGCAAAACACGAGTCACATCTTAAACCAAGCTTATTACCACATGGGTAATAGGCAAACCTCGCTGTTTTGTTTCAAATGGATTGGCAAAACATGAGTCACACCTCAATCACAAGCCTACTACCACACGGGTAATACAGCAATCCACCTGTTTTGTTTCAAATGGATTGGTAAGACACATGTCATCGAAACCTCAAGCCCTCACCACACGGGTCAGGTCTTATTATCATCTTTATTACTAATGACTAATCTTGTTTGTTTCAAATGGATTGACAAACATGAGTCTTATCGCATCATGGTATGCTAACCCTTGTGAATGCAGCCATAACATTAAACATATCATGCATTTCTCACATCATGAGTCATGTCAAAAATCTTACATGCACATCTGACTCTCCGCTTGTGTATTTTAGCTAGGAAGAGGCTTGCTCACCGTTAGGTCCGTGTTTCTCCAATTGTGGCCAATCTGGAGGGGTTTCCGTACACTGACTCAAGTGAGGACTTGGGTTCAGACTCAGATTCTGTTCCACGCACTATTATGGCCAATCCACAAGAAGGAGGTGCAAGGGAGGATCACCCTGTCTTGTTGAAACAAAATTCTCAGCATTCGTCGGTGAGCGCCGAGATTGCAGCTGCCATAGATGCCTTTGCCAATAGCGAACAGCTAGCATCGATCATTCGCCTACATGTTGGGAGGGCCCAGAATGCAGCATCCAACTCGGAGGCCACCCTTTACAATGTCAATCCAACAAGGGGACCTCCCACCTCACACATGGTGCCCCCAACTACCTTTTATCAATTCAAGGCAAGACAAAGTCTACCGAACTAGGCTCCGATTAGACAACTAGGATATAGCTTCTCCAATCATTCCCAACACTTCTAGGGGCAGCTTGTCCAGCCTGTATTCGCATCAGCGCCTTCCTTCCAAGGAATGACTCAATACCCTGTTCCTAACTGGAATACGTTGCCTGCCTCACAATTCCAGGCACCTCAACTGCCCCACTTTGCGGCATATCCCCAAAGGCAATATGGCTCTTATCCAAGCACAAGGGATGCCATCCTCCAACAACCAGGAATGGTAGAACTATGGCAACAGTTCTTGGCTACTCACGCTGGTCATCTCAGGAACACATACCCTACACAACCAACAAATGGGGATGAAGACATCTTACCCCCGCACTTCGCAATGCCACAATTTGAGAAGTATGTAGGATCTGGTGACCCACGCGCTCACTTGACACATTATCAGGTAGTGATGAGAGTACTAGGAGTTAGTGAACGGATGATGGCAAAGCTCTTTGTTGTCACCTTAGGCCACCCAGTCAACGAATGGTATAGTCGTCTCCCACTGGATATAGCTACTGATTGGAATAGCCTCGCTCAAGCCATGCTGGGGCATTATGGTTTCAACTCTCAAATGGAAACCACAATGCAACATCTAGAAGCTATAAGGCAGGAATAGGGTGAGAACTTCAAATCCTACTATACGCGCTGGATGGCCATATAGGTCAGGCTTCGGGCTCGTTTAACTCTACCAGAGATGATCACCAAGCTTCTAGATGGTGCACTACCATCATACAGGAACAAATTTGGATCAAACACCTTCGAGAATTATCAAGAAGTGTTTGAGAAGGCAGATAGGATGGAGCACTTCGAATCCCTGGAGTGCTCTGAATCTGAAGATCACTAGAATAACACATGCTTGATTATATAATAATTTAGCTTTTA
>CATIWQ010063121.1:0-15401 GCA_949673415.1 Euphorbia schlechtendalii | reverse complement strand
CATAGTTTTAGTCATTTTTACACTTCATATAAAAGATTTCACGTGGTATGTAGTTGTTTTTGATGCAAATGCAGATACTAGGTAAATCTTGGGAGTAAAATGAACTAAAGTGGAATTCTATGAAAAAAAGAGTGAAAAAGGCACAAAATGATGTGTGGAACTTGAAGATTTGGATTAGAATCAAAGCTGTGAAAGATCGGTGAAGTTACAAGGAGATTTCTGAAGAAAACTCAATTCACGGTTACGACAATACCTCGCAATCGTGACCCGTTCACTTCAGAAATAGAAATCTCCCAATCAAAGGTTCATGGTCACGACATATACATCATGGTCATGACATGGATGGTTTTCTCGCCTTATCTTCTTAACTACCAGCCGGCAGATAAGCATGATTAACCGCCATCAACTACCAATGAAAAGACACTTATCAGGAGTCAACCAATCAGAAAAAGGTGCCTATCCATTGTGGATTAAATCAAGGCCTCTCAACTAATCACAATGAAGAGATGTAATCTTTCACCAATGGATGTGACTCTTCGTTTGGATAGACGCAACCCTTTGAACTCTATAAATAGTGCTCCAAATCCTCAACAATATCGTGCATTAGGTGGCATTGGAGTACAGAATAAAGGGGTAGAAAAATAGTGCATAGTCTGTGCATAGATAAAGGGTAAAAATGTCTAGTTTTTGCTACGTTAATGAGCGTTAGCGAGAAAATGTATAAGTGATTCGAATCCTTATTTTGATCACTAGATTTCGCTACATATTCGAGTGATTTTTGTATAAGTGTAATTGCAAATCACTTATCAATAAAAGTTTTCGTTCTTCAACATTCATTTCTTTGATATTCGCAAAGAATAGCATCCTAGCGGAGGTTCTGTACGGGCCGACACCGAATTCAAAGAAGACACAGGAATTGCTGGAATTGACAACTCCCATTAAAGAGTGGATACGGTTTGATCAACTTTAGCTTTCACTTGCATACCTTACAACTTTGCTTTGATTTCTACTTATACTTTCTATTTTGAAGTTTATGATATGTGTATGTGTCATAATGTGTATTTCGTGCTGAGTCTTTTATGTTAATCAAGTTGTATGCATTGATGTTAATTTTTAGAGTAGTTTCGGGGTTAACAATATCATGTATAATCATTGGATCTGTGATATAACGCTGTTTAGTGAGCCAACATTTTTGGAATGGTAACTTGCTAAATATGGTCATGTGAGAGTGGCCCGAACTAAGCATAGTATTGACATTGTCCAGATTTATATATTTGACTTAATTTGTTTGCGCTAGGTTTAGAAAAGCTATTTCATGTGTTGCTGTACGGTGAATAATTGAATTTCTGAGTGTCTATAACCGAGTATGTTAAATTAATCTAGTGAACGTAATATCTTTGATGACCTTGCATGATTTCTTTGCTATACTAGTTCGTAGGGAATATCTATATACCTTTATCTTTTCTAATCTTTCATACATTTGTCTATCCATCCATCATTCCAATCCTACATAATTAAATAATCTATTTTACTTTTCTTTTGTTCCGTTCCTCTATTTGATCTTTAGAACTAGTCCTTCCTTGTGGGATCGATATCTTTTAAAACTACTTCGCAATTGTATACTTGCAGTTATCATCATTTTTCTATTTGATTAGAGGTACTGATAATACCTATACTTTACGTGAACAAGTTTTTGGCACCATTGATATATAGCCGAATCTTGTGAACAAACAATTAAACTTATCAGTAGAAAAGTGGCGAACAATATCACGCATACATGCATATTTATTTCCATTATATGTATATTGATATGCATCATTTCACACTGCACATGCATAATATAGCACAAATACTAATATTTTGCAAGTCAACTTACCCTTCATGTAGCATCCTGAGCCAAGAGCAGATCCTTAGTTGCAAAGAGAGCCTAGCAATACACTCTGCCTTCCTTAGAAGAACCTATCACATGCAATATTAAACATAAAAAGCCTATAGAATCACAAGGCCATAAAAGTGTAAATCACTCACATGGGTCAAACTTGATGGGGCGAAGTTGATAGGATGTTATTTTATCCTCAAGTCTACGATGACTGCTCTCCTCAGGCTTGCTCCATAGGTGGAAAGATATCCTCACTTCAATGCGTAATATGACATCATTAAACTTTAACCCAAAGATTAGCAAAAGAGGGGATCTTCTTGCATGCAACTACAACAGTCTTCATTTTTTCAAAGATTCTCCTTGAAAGATACAATAAGTGCACAAGGGACAATCATAAAAAAATGCATTAAGAGAGATGAATGGGGCATAATATACTTATGAATGGCCACATCCGGAAGATCTACTTATAGAAATAGATCCTTTGCTCCCTTACATAGCTTACCTAGTCAATGCGCTAGCTTTTACTCCTCCCTTTGGGCTACCACAAGATATGGGACATTCAAACCTTGGCCTGTCACCTCCATCAACATCAGCGGCATCAATTCTCTCTACCCGAAGGAATAAATAAATTCATAAGCATACATCTAACCTACATCGACAAAGGTTAGCACAAGGTAGGCACGTATGTTCGATTCGATTTTAGTAACGCCCGTGTGGACTAATTAAAACATTGATGGTTTAAAGTTATTAAAATAAAAATGGTTCATTTTTATTTACATGTATGTTGGTTGATTTTATTAGTGAAAATGACCACATGGAAAAAGGTGAGATAGGTCTGTTATTCGAAAATAATTTTTATTCCCTTCGTGGGGGTTTCCTAACACACTTCATAATAATATTGGCATAAAATAAATCTAAGTCCAAAACATAAATCGTGATATTATTAAAATCATTCCAAAGAGGAAATCGTTAAAGTCGATAAAATAATGTCCCGATGAAGGGAAATCGACTCTAACAGTCCAAACTCCCATCGGGACGATCTAGGGTTTGTAAATATACACTTCATGTTACTAAAAACTCTGGTTTCAAGCCTAAATGGTCACCACCTGAACATGAATAAAAATTTGGAAATTTTACAAATATTGTACATATATTCTGCCTGGAAGTTGATGTTGTTAACGACATCAACAATGTCGTTAACAGCATTGCGATGCCTTTAACGGCATCGCAATGTCGGTAACGACATTGCATTGGCAGAATACATGAAGGTTTCTGTTTTATTGCTATTTTCACATTTTTACATACACCAACACATACATATGATATAAATAAGTGAAGCACGACTCTAGGAACTTAGAGGCTTACCCAGTTATCGTGAATCCACTTCATGTTACTAAAAACTCTGGTTTCAGGCCTAAATGGTCACCACTTGAACATGAATAAAAATTTGGAAAATTTACAAATATTGTACATATATTCTGCCTGGAAGTTGATGTTGTTAACAATATCAACAATGTCGTTAATGGCATTGCGATGCCGTTAACGGCATCGCAATGTCGGTAATGACATTACATTGGCAGAATACATGAAGGTTTCAGTTTTATTGCTATTTTCACATTTTTACATACACCAATACATACATATGATATAAACAAGTGAAGCACGACTCTAGGAACTTAGAGGCTTACCCAATTACCATGAATCCCTGGAAAGTCCTCCTTATTTCTGTGGTTTAGTTTGCGATTTTGTCAAAAAATGAAGAGTAAGTGGTACTCGTTTATGAAGAGAGTTAAAACTCCCTGAATATGAGTCTTAGCAAGAGGAAGAAAGGAAGTAGAAGTCCTCCTTCACTCAAGTTTAGACTTTCAAAAATTTAAAACTTGGAAAATTACTGAAAATGTACTTAAAGATCAAAAACTTCTGAATGAGTAAGAAAATGCTTGTAGTAGACACTTAAACCAAGTTCTTATTGAGCTAGAACTCAGTATCAAATGCCTTAAAAGAGCTCTGAACCTCAAGTTTGCTTAACCTCTCAATATACCACACTATTCGAAACAAGTGAACCAAACCTCGAATTTTACCTAAATGATACAAGATAACCCAAGTTCATGCCCTATCCACGAACTTACACACTCAAATTATAGAATCACAAATTCAAAGTGATTGAAAGGTGATTATTTTGTTATGAAAACACTTAAAAATGCATTTGAAACTTGAGAATAAAAAAACATTCAAACTAAACTTATTTCTCTTAACTTCCTATCCTTTATCTTGCTAAAAAATCGCTGCTAAAAATGCTCTCTCTTCTAATGGCTGGAATCCAGCTCTCTAAAAGAGGGAGCTCCCTTTAATATAAAAAGTAGTCAAAGTTGGATTTTTCTTCTTTCCATTTTTTTCAACTTATTTCCTCATCCCTATGCAAATGTTAGGACTCCAAAGTCTTTAATGGAGTGTGGTAGCTATATTTCATTGATAAAAACTGAGCAAATGGGAAAATTTTGATTTTTTTGCTGAACAAGTCCACAAAGTGCTATTCTGGTTCTGCTGTCAATGCAATGTCGTTAATGGCATTGGGATGTCGTTAATGATATTGCATGGCTAGACTGGGTATTTATTTTGGCCTTGGGATTTTTTAAGAAAAGGAAGCCTAAAGAAACAAGGTGGATGATTGCCAGATGATTTCAGGACCTTTCAAAATGTTAAAAGCTAATAAGGGAAAAAATTACAACTTCATAATCAACCTCGCAAGTCAGGAGTAAAATCCCGTGCTCACAAGCTACCCCTCGTGGGATCACTGCTGATATGAGATCAGTATGGTCCCACGATTGATAGAGGAGTGGGGTTTAGAGATAATACCTGCCCAGTCACAGCTGGCACTCTTTGGGGATGATGGCTGGAAGCTTTCATCTTGGTGTGACGTCTTGTCCAAGATTGGACTCTCTATACCCCTTATGAATTACCCGTTTGATAATGATTGCCCCTAGAGGGTTGACCTTCGATTGGTTGATACCGCTAGAACTGTTGGGGAGAGAATGTTGACCGTGTGCCTCCTTTCTTTTTGTTGTGGACCCATGTGTGTAGCCGTGACAAGCCCACTAATGACGTGGACCGTAGGAAGTCCGCTGACTGAACAAGGTAGGGACAAGATGTGAACTGTAGGAAGTTCATTGACTATAAAAAAGTTAGAAGATTTCAAATTGTAGAAAGTTTGGTTGAATGTAAAAGTTAAAAGATTTTGAACTGTAGAAAGTTCATTTAATTGTAAAAAGTTCGAACATTTTGAACTATAGAAAGTTCATTTGATTGTAAAAAGTTAGAAGATTTTGAACTATAAAAAGTTCGTTGATTGTAAAAAGTCAGAAGATTTTGAACTGCAAAAGGTTCATTGACTATAAAAAGTTAGAATTTTGAACTTGTAGAAAGTCAAGAATTTTTTAACTGTAGAAGGTTCATTGATTTTAAAAAGCAGGAAGACAGTGAACTGTAGAAAGTTCGTTGACTGTAGAAAGTTAGATTTTTGAATTGTAAAAGGTTCATTGACTGTAAAAAAAAAGGTCAGAATTTAGAACTATAAAAAGTTCATTGACTGTAAAAAGTCAGGAAATTTTAAACTATAGAAAGTTCGTTGATTGTAAAAAGTCAAGAAATTGGGGAAATGCAAGTAATGAATGCATGTTTTAATTTCTTGATTGAGATTGCTGGAAGCAAAAAATTTGGCCCCTTCAATCAAGTTATTAAAATATGAATGCGTAATAATTGACTCGAGTCACGCACTCGAGTTTTGGAATCGTTTGCGAGGTTCCCGAACTTGCCCAAGTGTTTTTAGTGACTTTTACGAAGTTAAAATACACTGTAAAAATGAATTTTAACAGAGTTAAAGGTCAATGTTGTTAACGACATTGGTAATGTCGTTAACGACATTAACTAATATCATTAACGACATTAGCAATGTCATTAACGATATCGAGCTAATAGGTTTCAAAATAAAAACTAACATTTCTCCCCTTTTCCCTTTTTATCAAAACAACAACCTATTTTTCTCCAAAAACAGAATTTCTTCTTCGATTCTCCCGCGAAAATGTTGTGCAAGATAAAGTCATACAACCTGAAAGTCATCTCTTCTTCTTCTCTTCCAGCTCATCCCGACATCCCAAACTTCAAATAGTGTTCGGTGGAGGAAGTATTTTGCTTTGAGAGGGATGATGAGTTCGTAGGATTTTTTATTGATTCCACAATCACTACTCTCTACCCGAGGCTCGGGGAACATGCCTTGGTGGTCCAGGTAACCCGAAATCCCCTCAATTTCGAGTTTATTCCCAATTTTAGTTTGAAACCTAGGTTTTAGATTTGTGAAAATTGAATGATTTAGATGAAATTGATGCATGATTAAGCCTTATATGTCGATTATACATAGTTTAGGATGATTTGGAACACGATGTGGGGGATTAAAATGCGATAATTTTGATTTTTAGGGGTTAGAATTTTGACAGAGGTTGTTTCTGCCTCTCCCACTGTAATGTCGTTAACAACATCGCATGGGTAGAGGTAGAAACAGCCTCTACCTCATTGAAAAACAATTTCGTGCGTGATTTCGACCCAATTTACAATTTCTAAAAACACGTATACTTAAGCAAATGCGTTTATGATGAAAAGGATACGAATTTTTTAGTTGACTTTGTGATTTATCTTCATATTTTATTTATTTTTGCAACCACAAACCTATACTAACTTCGCTTGTATAATGGCTCTCGGGCGATGGTAGAATCGTATGGTTGGAGACTTGGAGCTTTGGGCCACCATTGACACCACTAGTTTTTGCGAGCTCGCACAGATTTTGCCGAGTCACATGCCCCATCTTTCTCATCCTACTCTCATCGCTTTGGTTGAGCGGTGGTCTGAGACCACCCATACCTTCCACTTCCTATGGGAGAGTTGACCATCACACCCTTTGACATGGTGGCGATGACTGGCCTTTCCTAGCACCCGGGGGCCATCCACTTTGATATCTTCATGGATCGCTTCTCAAATTCCTATCGGGTGATCAAACGGGTGCGATAGCTATTTGGTGTGTCCCCTCGAAAGGGAAAGCTCTCTTATAAGGAGTTGTACACTTACTAGTGTTCAATGGATGAGGTACCAGCAGACTAGAGGGCTTAGTGTGTCCGCTCCATCATGAGCCTACTGACGGTGCTCTTCTTCCCGGTCGCTTCTAGCAAGATCAACTACGGGTTAATCTCAGTGATGGTGGATCTGGCGTCTATTCCGATCCTGAACTAGTCGAGGGCCATCTTGGGCCAGATGTACTATGGCACTGATTATGCAGTGAGGGTCCACGAAAAGGCCCTCAAGCTGAGTCACGTCCTCCTCCAGGTAATTGGTTCAACCTTTTGGATTTTTATACATGTTTCTCATTATTTTCATGGCTATGTTTGACCTTGATTTTACTAAAGGTCTGGGCCTTTTCCAATTAGATTCTTCCTCACTCGATCTTCAAGACCGTGGTAGTTCAAGATGAGCCACTCTTGGCTATCTGGTACCATCCGATCGGGGGACTCCATAAGTGGCGGACCAGATATTGATAGTGTTTCTGTGGCCTCACACTGGAGTAGGTATTTAAACGATTCCTCACATCTTTTGTTATTTCCTTGCTTTGATTATCGCATTGTAATCATGTTCTTTCTTTTTGCGATAGCAGATCAGCTCTGACTCGTGGACCCTGATGCTGAACTAGGACACGGTGGTGACTACTCGGGCGGATGTTGATGATCTCCGATTAGTCTTGGAGTCCCCTCTCTCCCTCGAGTGGTACCTAGGGGAGAGAATCCAGTCTTCGAGGACTTCGACCGTTGTTGAGTGGCCTGTACCTCCCCACCCCCTACCAGTGTATTTTGGCCCCACCTAATGATTAGATCCATGGCGGATCGGGCTACCTTCTTCGAGAGGGATGGCATTGCGGCTCCTTCCATCGATGGTTTTTATCTGGCGCACCTAGGTCGGTTGATTCCCCCATGTCCTCATTCTGCTCCCGATGATACAAAGGATCAGCATCACGGGAAGGTGATGGAGATGATGGGTGGAGCCTCCTCCAATGACAAGGACGAGGAGGATGAGATAGGCAGAGGTAGCGGTGATGATGGTCCCTGTGATTGTCCAAGTTATGGAGGTGGTGATGATGTTGGCAATGGGGGCCTCGATGAAGGAGTTGGTAGTTGGGACCAAGGTGGCGATGTAGTTATGCTTACATTGGAGGCCATGATGATGGTGGCGTAGGCACTTCGAGGGTATGGATCTCCTCAGATTTTGATCCTTTTAATTATGCTTATGTGATATTGACAGTGACTATTTTAAAATAGGCTGGCATGGGCAAGTGGGCTCGAGCACACCGAACTGACTCCTAGGAGCAGATGTACCATGTTCCTAGCTTCGTGGAGGGGCATTCCAGTACCCACCTGGAGACCACCTTCTCTTTGATGGCAAGGGTCAGGGAGTGGGAGGTACATACGTTGCCGCAGAGCCCTTACACAGTGACCTTCACCCCCGAGGAAACCACCCATGTGAGATTCCTTCTTGCTTCCTTTCTAACTGGATTGATTTCTTGTTGTTCACTATTGTGTTATTTTGTTAGGTTCCTTGGTCAGACATGGAGAGTTACATTCACCACTATCTATCTGCTCGTGATATGATCATTTCACAGAACAGGGCAGTTGAGGTAGTCCTATTCACCTTCTCGTATAAACATGTATATTTATGGTTGCATGTTAATGTGTACGCTTGTTCATCATATGTTGACATTTTTTTTAGTGTTCACGTTATGATGCATGCTTCTGATTGCAGGCCTCAATTTCTATGCAGCATTAGAAATATCAAAGGGCTCAAGAGCATGTGTGGATTCAAGATCTGAGGATCACGGATCTGGAGAGGCAGCTGGCCCAGTTACAAAGGTTCACGCGTTCGACTATGTCCAGTGGGAGTTGCTCGAGGATGCACCGAGGGTCCTCTTCCCACTCTGCTATGCGCCATGGCCAATCAGGGAGCAAAGAGGTGGAGGAGGATTCTTCATCCATTTAGATTTTTTTCGCTTTTTCTGTAGTTGTAGGGATAAAACTAACTGTAGTTTTTGGGAGCTTCTAATGCCTTTTGCACAAACTTTACTGGATATTTGATTGGATGTCTTTGCTACAATATTATTGCCATTTCTTAACTTTGTTTGCATGATTTTCATGGTATGTTTTATGACTGTAAGACATGGCGGCAAGGAGCGACAAGCCTGAGCAATTCTACCGGGAGCTCGACAGTCACCTATAGTGATTGGATATCAGCCATCAAGGTCTAGAGGTGATCCATCAGGAGTTGGGTGCTCGATAGTAGAGTTTGGAGGCTAGTCACCAGAGTTTGGAGGCTCGCCATCATAGCTTGGAGGCCAAGTATCAGGGGTTGTTACGGTAGAACGTTGTCGCAGAGCAGGCTTGAGCGGATGCACGGGCTTCCACCTTAGGCTATCCCTAGTCTCTTACATTTGATCTCAATTCCCTCCTTAAGGATACAGATGGTGGATCACTCCTTACTCTAGATTGGGATGCTAGTTATCTTCATACTCCCCATCCGCCTCCTGTGTCTTGTTCAACGGGTGGCACTTCCGATAGTCTAGGTCCGAGGATTTTGAGATACCCACCATGATGCCTTGAGATCCGGTGGGTGGAGATGGTGTATAGGCAGCATATGCTTAAGAATGTTCTTTTAGCTTTTTGCTTTGTTTTCTTCTTTTTTTTTGAACCGGACCTTTTTAAATAGCTCTTCTTAATAGAACTTTCTGAAAACTTCAGGTTTATGAAAGAAAAGAGAATTTTGGTTGTTGCATACCAGATCCTCACATGTAGTGTTTTATTTTATGAATATGCTTGCTTGTTTGTGAATGCTTTTTTATATGCATGAATGAATGTTATTGCTAATATATGTGGTTAATGTGTGTGTAGGCAACATCGGTCTTGAGGGATTTCCTTTAGCTCTTTTCCTTTTTAATGTCGACTCATAACAAGCATCTTAGGGCCATTCTTTGCACCGTTTAGGGACCCGATTAGTGGAGATTTGAGAGCTTTGGTCTGCGGGGTCTTCAATACCTTGCTTCTAGGCTTGTGAATATGGCCTTCATCCATGCTGCTTTGAAGTTCTGGGATCCTACCACTCACGTCTTTCGCTTTGCCGATTTTGAGCTTTTCCCCTTAGTCTTGGAGTTTCATGCCATCTTGGGGCTTCCTTTTCTAAAGGAATTGATGTCTGTGTCCCCTACGAAACTTTCCTTCACCGTTCCTTCTTTCCAATTTGGGGGTGAAGATAAGTTGAAGGGTTTATGGAGCCTAGAGTTTAGTGAGCACTTTTTTTTAGCTCCCCCTAATGTTGGTGTCTTCCAGGTTGATGCTTTTATTAACTGGTGTATGGTTGCCCCTATGACTTGTCTTGTTAGGGATTCCATGGATGACTCCCACAAAGCGATGACCATGGGTTCATTGAATCAGGTTCAAGTTCATATCTTGGATCTGATTTGAGGAAAGTTTTGATGAATTATTGATCCCGCATTGTGTCGGTGATGATCGCTTGGAAGCCCTTTGCTGAAGGGTTATTACATATTATTCTAAGAAGGAGATGATGAAGTTGATAATGGTTCTAATTTTTGCATAAATCGCTGTTGCGGGTTTTCAATCTATCGAACCTTGTCCTAATTTTTTCTGGATCGCCCTTTTAGGTTTTCAATCTAGTAGACCCATTTTTCATTATTTTTTCATTTTTTGGATGTTTACTTGCGATATTCTACCATTGGCAGCAATCAAACTAAGCGTATGCATAAAGATTCAGCGAAAATGACAATTCGTTGATGAACTTAACAGGTAAATGATTTGACTCCTACCATTGATTAACCCTCTCAAGTTTTCTAACCAATGTGATTCTCTCGATGTCCTATGTTTTGCCTGAGCCACCCTTTTTTGGTTTTCAACTTAGCAAACTATTCTTTTTGTGTTTTGAAAATAGGCCCCAATTTTTGCTCAACTAACCTAATATTAATTGACAAGCTAAATACAAATTTATTTTTTGTGAAGGAAATTGTGTAAGATTTGGTTGATTTGGTAGATCGGTAGCTGTTTATGTCCATGACTTCATTTGTTATCTCGTTCAGCATTTTTGACCGATTGGTTGGTGCTCACGCTGCTTTGCTGGCTTAAGGTGTATGTGATGATGAGTCTTGATCATCGATGTTTCTTACGATGATTGCCCCACAAATAGTAACAAGCTGTGTGAAAGAACTATTGATGTGTTCAACGGTTTGACTCCTTTTTATCTTTGACATTGACTCTTGTTTGATTATCCCTTGAATGATGGTGATCTGTGTGATGGAGTTGTTGATGTGTTCAATGATCTTACTCCTTTGTGGCATTGCTCTGGTTGTTTGGTCTTATGAATGGTGGTGATGGAGTTGTTGACATGTTCAATGATCCAACTCCTCCTTTGCTGCATTGGCCGGTTGTTAGTCTTGTGAATGGAGCTGTTGACATGTGCAATGATCTGACTTCTTTTTTGTGGCATTGCGATGGTTGTTTGATCTTGTGAATGGTTGTGATGGAGTTGTTGACGTGTTCAATGATCTGACTCCTTTGTGCCATTACGCTAGTTGTTTTGTCCCAACTTGCTTGGTTGACATTTTGGCCTTATTCTAGCTTCGATCCTTCTGATCTTTGGAAGAGTCAGTGGATGTTTCATGCTTGGAGATCTTTCCATTGATCTTTCATCCTTGTATGATGAGGCAATTGCTATCAAGTGTTGTCTAAGTACATGTATTTGTCACTCACTTTCTCTCAAGAGTAAAATCATTTGAATTTATTGTTGGGAACCTATTTATACCCAAATTAATTTCGTGAAATGATGTGTCACATGTGCTAAAAACATTATGTGTATGCTTATGAGAATGCATGATGTCATTGATAGAGTATCAAGCAAATAAACAAAGTTCAATTTATTAAAAATTCAAAAGCCCTTGGGCAAAGTAGCTAAATGCTAAATTATTACATAATCAAGCATGAATTATTCTAGTGCTCCTCAGACTCAAAGTGCTCCATGGATTCAAAATGCTCCATCTTGTCCACCTTCTCAAACACTTCCTAGTAGCTAGAGAAGATGTCTGACCCAAACTTGTTTCTGTATGATGGCAGTGCACCATCCAGAAGCTTGGTTATCATCTCCGATAGACTAAGTGAGCCCGAAGCTTGACCTGTGTGGCCATCCAATGTGAAAAATAGGATTTAAAGCTCTCACCCTACTCCTGCCTTATAACCTCCAGATGTTGCATCGTGGTTTCCATTTGAGAGTTAAAACTATAATGCCCCATCATAGCTTGAGCAAGGCTATTCCAATTAGTAGCTATGTCCAGCGGAAGTTGGCTGTACAATTCATTGACTAGATGGCCCAATGTGATGACAAAGAGATTAGCCATCATTCGTTCGCTGACCCTTAATGCCCTTTGATAAGTGTATAATTTCACTTATTATCATATCAATTTTATACATTAAACACTGTAGTTTTAGTCATTTTTATACTTCATATAAAAAATTTCACGTGATATGCAGTTGTTTTTTATGTAAATGCATATACTAGGTAAATCTTGGGAGTAAAATAAGCTAAGGTGGAATTCTATGAAAAAAGAGTGAAAAAGGAGAAAAAAGATGCGTGGAACTTAAAGATTTGGCTTAGGATTGAAGTTGTCGAAGATCGGTGAAGTTACAAGAAGATTTCTGAGTAAAACTCAATTCACGGTCATGACAATCATTCGCGGTCTCGACTTGTTTACTTCAGAAATAGAAGATTGCCAATCAAAGATTCACGATCACGACATGGACTGTTTTCTGGTATTATCTTTTTAACTAACAACCTCCAGATAAGCATGATCCATCGCCATCAACCACCATCAACTACCAATGAACAGACACCTATCAGGAGTCAACCAGTCATGAAAAGGTGCTTATCCATTATGGATTATATCAAAGCTTCTCAACCAATTACAATGAAGAGATGCAATCTTTCACCAATGGACACAACCCTTCATTTGGATAGACGCAACCCTTCAAACTATATAAATAGTGTTCCAATGCTCTTCAATTTCATGCACCAAAAGAGAGGAGAATATTAGAGTGCAATTAGAGAGAGATATAGTGTGTATAGATAGAGAGTTTGCTATGTTCTTAAGTGTTAGCGAGAAAATGTTTAAGTGATTCGAATCCTTGTTTGGATCACTAGATTTCTCTATATTCTTGAGAGATTGTTGTATAAGTGTACTTGCAAATCACTTATCAATAAAAGTTTTCGTTCTTCAATATTCGTTTGTTCGATATTCGCAAAGAATAGCATCCTAGCGGAGGTTCTGTATGGGCCGAGATAGAATTCAAAGCAGACGCAGGAATTGGGGAATTGGCGACTGCCATTAAAGAGTGGATACAGTTTGATCAACTTTAGCTTTCACTTACATACCTTACAACTTTGCTTTGCTTTCTACTTATACTTTCTATTTAGAAGTTTATGATATGTTTATGTGTCATAATACGTATTTCGTGCTAAGTCTTTTATGTTAATCAAGTTATATGCGTTGGCGTTAATTTTAAGAGTAGTTTCAGGGTTAACAATATCGTGTATAATCACTGGATCTATGATATAACGGTGTTTAGTGAGCCAAAATTTTTGGAATGGTAACTTGCTAAATATGGCTTTGTGAGAGCGACCCGTACTAAGCATAGTATTGACATTGTCCAGGTTTATATAATAGTCTTATCTCGTTTTTGCTAGGATTACAAAAAATATTTCATGTGTTGCTCTGCAGCGAACCATTGAACATTTGAGTGTGTTGAACTGGGTTTGTTAGATTAGTCTAGTGCATCATAACATCTTTGTTGAACTTGCATGTTTTCTCTGCTATAATTGTTCGAAGTGAAAATCTATGTATTTAGAGTCTCTCATCTATTACTCTATATTTACTCAACTTTTCATTCTGATCTTCCCTTTCAAAAAAAATCTCAAAACTATTTTTATTTTCCTTTACTTTGTCTTTCATTGTTAGTCTTTAGACCTAGTCCTTCCCTGTAGGTTCTATATCTTTTAAAACTACATCGTAACTGTATGCTTGCAGTTACCATAATTTTTCTATGTGATAAGGGGTATTGACAACACCTACATTTTTCGTGAACAAGTTTTTGGCATTGTTATTGAGGATAAGTCTTACTAAACGAGTGTAGCCAAGTCTCACAAACATCTTTTTAGAACCGTAAAGATATGAAACTTATCAGTGGAAAAGTGGTGAACACCCTCATCACCATTTGATAATGCGTTAAGTGAGCGCGTGGGTTACCAGATCCTACATACTTTTCAAACTACGGCATTGTTTTAGGGGTAAGCTATCTTCATCCCCGATTGTCGATTACGCTGAGTATTAATTCATGAGATGACCACCATGAGTGGCCAAGAATGGTTGCCATAGTTCTGCCATTCTTAGTTGTTGGAGGATGGCGTTCCCTGCGCTTGGATAAGAGCTATATTGCTGGGAAATGCCACAAAATTGGGCAGTTGAGGTACCAAGAACTATGAGGTAACCGATGTACTCCAGTTAGGAATAGGTTGTTGGATCATTCCTTGATAAAAAGGTTCTAGTACGAATGCTAGTTGCCCCATTTATCCTGGAAAGAATTGGGGAGGATTGCCAAAGTTATATCCTGGTTACCTAATCAAAGCTTAGTTCAACTAACTTTTTCCTTCCCTGAACTGATAAAAGGTAGTTGGGGGCACCATGTGTGAGGTGGAAGGTCCCCTTGTTTCATGCCATCTAGTTAGAACGCCGTTCTTAAGGGTGACCTCCAGATTGGATACTGTAATCTGAGCCTTCCCAACTTGCTAGGGAATGAGCGATGCTAGCTGTTCGTTGTTGGCAATGGCTTTCAAGGCAGCTACAATCTCTATACTCATCGATGATTGTTGAGAATTTTATCCCTTAAGGACAGAGTGATCTTCCCGAGAACCTTCTTCTCGTGGATTGGCCATAATTGATGTGCATTGAACTGAATCTAAGTTAGAACCTGAGTCCTCACTTGAGTCAGTGTATGGAACCCGCTCCAGGTTAACCACGATTGGGGAAAGGCGAACCAAGCAATGAGCAGGCCTTTTCCAAGCTAAGGTACACAAGTAGAGGATCAGATTATGCATGCAAGATTCATGAAGTGGGAAATGCGTGAAATGTTTAATGTTATGGCTGTATTCACAAAGGTTTAGCATGCCATGATGTGAAATAACATGTATGTCAATCCATTTGAAACATACAGGTTAGTCGTTAGGAAAGATGAAAACATTTGGAGATGAAAATCCAACAATGGGGGTTGGATTTGAGATTTGTACAATCGTGTGTAAGTAAGGTGTGAGCACGGGATTTTGTACCAGCTCGCGCGTTCAATGATGACGGCTTTTCGGGAAATTTATCCTCGAATCACACAATTTTCGA
>CATIWQ010063109.1:0-10571 GCA_949673415.1 Euphorbia schlechtendalii | reverse complement strand
TTTTGCCAGCTGACATCAATATGATGAACAAGAGGCATGGTGCTTGTCACCCCTTATGTAGTTCATCGTATTTATTGATCTAGAATAAAATGATAAAATAAGTCAATGACTTATTGGACGTCCTTATCACTTTTATTCATCAAGTGGCCGGTGATTCATTTCGATTTATCAAATCGAATGGCAATCCTATCACTTCAACACTACTACTAATGTTGTCATGAAATATACCGAGCATACCCCGTACTTGTAATCCAATATTTAAGGACCCGTTAGTAATATACTACAGCATACTCAATTCCACATCTGTAATAAGTTGAAATCAAGTCCGAGGACAATTGAGACCTACTCAGCAAATTGTCTATGACATACAACCATGTGACTTTGCTGAGTGGATCGGTCCAGCCCCATGTTTCCAACATTTGCCCATGTTCATGATCTACTTTAACAAGTGAAATAGCAACTACATTGCTATAAATAATCCAACATACAAGTCTTTCGTTTCATTCATTCCTATGATTAAAACAGACTTGGGATATTTATGATTATCAATCAATGGATATTCTACTCATATTATAGCACAAGGTATAAATGCAGTAGATTATTGTCTTTATAATGTGACACTGGATGAATCAATATCTTTAGAACTAGAGCACATCAACAATTCCAACTGAATTCCGTCTACAACTTGATAGCCAAACAATCCATTTATCATCAAAATTCATTCTCCTTAATACTGCATCAATATACTCCCAAGATACACTATCATATGCCTTGCGAAAGTCCAATTTTAGTACAAACACAAGCGGCGCCTACCATGAATAGAATGAATTAACTCCGAGGCAATGAAAGAACACTCATGGATATTTCGATCCTTTGTAAACGCGAATAGATTTCCCGAAATTAATCCACTCAAGCAAGGTTGTAAACTATTAAATAGCACTTTAGACATGTTTAAACAGTTAAAATACTATTTTATAAGTAGTTAAATTTATTTTGGCAATTAACGCCCTCTTCAGTTCCATATTGTTCAATTTCTGAAGAAAAGAATATCACAATATACAAACCGTATAATAGGGCTTAGAGGTTACATGTACATATCATCGATCGACATTTTTGAGCCATTATAAAGATAATGACACAAGCTACAAAATAAATCAAGTAAAGAAAAGAAAATATTAAGGTGAGAGATAGATTTTCAGTTGAACTTATATACCGGATTTTGTGCTTGCTCATAGCCCATAGGCAAAAATACATTGCCGCGTTGTTTTGAATGAATTATTTGATTTAATAATTGACATGCACAATATCCTTTTACTATTCTCAACTTTTATATTTAGTTGTGTCGACGTATTCAATTATAGTTCATCGTCTTATAATCACTTTATAACTTTACGGGTATTTGTTTCTTAAAACAAACAAAATACTCTCCGTTTAAAAAAACTTAGTTGTATTTTCTACTTACTAAAAAAAAGTAGTTGTTTCTTATTGTTTATGTTATGTGTTTTAAAACATGCTTAAATCTTATATATGTTTATTTAGTCCCCCTAAATCAAATGAAACCTCAATTCTAACTAGAATGGACATGATCATGTTTATCTATTTTGAAACTGTATTTATTTATCACAATTCACAAGCAGCCAGAGGATATGATCCAAAGGTTGGGCCTCTCTACTACTCTATATATAGTATTCTTCAAGCTCAAATCTTAGCAAGAGAAGAAAAAAAACAGAAATAGCAAAATACAACACAATGGCGAAGAATAATTGTTGTGGTTTTAAAAACAATAATAGTGAACTTCTTGAATCTCAAGCTCACATATGGTATCACATCTTCAATTTCATTAATTCCATGGCTCTTAAATGCGCCATCGAATTAGGCATTCCAGATATCATCCATACTCATGAAAAACCCATTACCATTTCTAAGCTCACCGCGGCTCTTTCTATACACCCAACCAAAGCCCATTTCATCCCTCGCTTGATGCGCATTTTGATCCATTCTGGTTTCATCGCCCGCGAAAAAACAAATCAAAACGACAACGAACAAGAAGAAGAATTAGAAGATGGATATATTCTCTCAAATTCATCCCAACTACTCCTCAATGACAACCCTCACAGTGTAAGACCATTCTTGCTAGCCATGCTTGATCCGGTTTTAACAAATCCATGGCATCATGCCGCCACTTGGTTTCAAAACGATGATACGACCCCGTTTGAAACGGCTCACGGGATGTCGTTTTGGGATTGTTGCGGCCATAACCCTAGGCTTAATGATTTCTTCAACGAAGCTATGGCTAGCGACGCTCGCCTCATTACAAGTTTTTTGATTGGTCAAGGAAGAGATGGGGTGTTTGATGGTTCGAGTTCGGTGGTCGATGTTGGGGGGGGAACCGGAAGCGTTGCCAAAGCCATAGCAGAAGCATTTCCTGAAATTCAATGCACTGTGCTTGATCTTCCACATGTTGTAGCTGGCCTCCATAGCACGACTCCGAATCTCGAGTTTGTTGGTGGTAACATGTTTGAGGCTATTCCTCCTGCCCACGTAATTTTCTTAAAGGTACGTACCTACGCTGATCAAAGACTACACTAGAAAATTGTTTTGACTTTTTGACTGATATGTTTTTTTTTTTATATGTGAGAACAGTGGATTTTACACGATTGGAGCGATGAAGAGTGTTTGAAAATTCTGGAGCAGTGCAAGAAAGCGATTGGGAAGAGAAAAGGAGGGAAAGTGATAATCGTAGATATGGTGAGGAATAATGAAGGAGATGATAAAGCTATTGAAACACAACTGTTCTTTGATATGCTGATGATGGTGTTGGTAACTGGAAAAGAAAGAAATGAAAAAGAATGGGCTAATCTCTTCTTTGATTCCGGATTCAGTGGTTACAAGATAATTCCAACTTTGGGTTTAAGATCTATTATTGAAGTTTATCCATGATTATAATGATCAGCTCGGCATTGCTTTTCCAAGTTCATAAATTGTTGTTTGCTTTTCCAAGTTGATAAACTGTTGTTTTATTTAGTAAAAAAAACTCGTAAAAAAGAGTTTTTCGGAACAACATCGATCAAAGAATTGGGAAAGCAATGTTTAACTTATCATTAATACATTAGTTTATTACTTAATGTCAATGTCAAAATTAATTAATTAGCAAAAATAAATAGACAATAGTGATGGATAGGATAGTCCATCATTTTCTATGTTTTTAATAAGTTATTAATTTGTACACAAGTTTGGAATTGTATGATTAATTATTGTATTGTATTTTTGTTGAAAAGTTTGCTATTTGTGAATACATTTAGTAATATTAACTGTCAACATCCAAAATGATAATCATGTACCTCATACAATATTTTCTAAATTAAAATATGTACACACATAAACTATTCTACTTACAAAAATACAACATTTACATGAGAGACACTGATAGAGAGGTATAAAAGAACTTCTTAACAAGAGGGTAATGATAGCCGGTCCTTATAAGTGGAATTAAATCTACTTGTCTTGAATTTCTCATTCATACTTTGACATATGTTGATTTTAATTTTATTTGATTATTTTTTAAACTGTCTCTTACTCTCAATTTCTTTTTCTTATGTGTCATTTAATAAATGGAGGGAAGTGGAAGGTAACATATTTTTTGGAAAAATTTTACATGGAAACATGTATTCTCCATTACAACGTGTTTTTGTAATTGAAAATTGAGATACATGTAATGCACTAGAACATGTGAACGTCAAATGTTATTCCTTTCACCTAGCCATGATCTCTGCCACGTGATCCTATGAGTTTGGGGTTAGTCAACGGAAAGGCTAATAATTGGTTACCGACTAACCGTTCTCTCAAACTTTAGTACAAGTGGATCCACGGGCCTTCAGGCCTTGTGTATGCATAACAATGGCTTTGTAGATAAGACATTTCGTAATAGTGGGCTCTTCAAATAGAAAAATTAGCAAAATGTTGTATAGCATTAATGTATAAAATTATATTGTTTTCTATATACATTTTGTTTTAATTCCGAGCGTTTGAGCCTTGTTTATCTAATATGCAACAATATGAGTTACCAATCGGCCTAAACAATGAGTTAAGTGTAAAAGAAATTGTATTATTGAAGGTTGTTGAAAAACAACATGATGCGGACAAGACAACCAAAACTCTTTCAATATATTTATATAATTTTTTAACATAAATTAGAATTCTATTTAATTATATATTTTTAATCATTAATTACATTATTTATATGTTTGTAAGTCGTAAAATCAGAAAATTGTTATAACTATTTGTTGAAAAGAAAATAATTGGGATCAGATTCTCAATCATCATATCCCAAGTCAAAGGCACAAATTAAGGAAGAAAAAAAATCATCAATCAACTACGGTTGTTTTTCAATTGTCTGTAAAGTCATTTCCCACTCACTGTAAAGCCTATATAAGGCATCTTAATTACAGCAAACATATATACGAAATACAGAGAACAAAAACATTTTCTGAATTACTTTTCAGCAATTCTATCATGGTATCAGAGCATTTTATGGTTCTAGGACCATAATCTGCAAATTTCATCATTTGCCAAGGTTACCTTCAGGCAGAGCAAGCTACCATGTCCGGAGAAGGTGAAAAAACGCCTGTCTCTGGAAAAACCCAGCAGTCTTCGGCTACCAGATCCGGAGATAGCAACTCGAAGAATCAAATTGAGGGCAGCAACGACAACCTGTCAGCCCAAATAGCAAACCTATTAAAATCCAGCCTCAACAATCAAAAGCAGACTTTGTCAAACAATCTCAATATCAACATAAAACTAAATAATAAAAAATATGCGTTATGGTCAAGCAACTGAGCCATTTGACTGGAATTCCAGCTCCTCCAAACACTGAAGATGAATCCTTCGACAAATGGGAACAAAATGATTTAATCATTTTCTCCTGGCTCATTCAAAATATTGAGCCTCAACTAGCCAGTAACTTAATCGAATTCCAAACAACCAGAGAGCTATGGAAAACACTTGCTACTACTTACGGAAGCGATAAAGACAAACTTCAAACGTTTGATCTTCATTAAAAAATCAACAGTATGAAGCAAAATGGACAGCCTTTAAAAGGGTTATGGATTACCTTGCAAGGATTTTGGGGCGAAATCGACAAAAGGGAGCCAAATCTAATGGTTTCAGCAACAAACATAGCCACATACAACAAAATCCGACAAGAACAGAAGTTATTCCAATTTCTAAATGCATTGGATCAAGAACATAATCAGATAAAAAGAGAAATCCTGAGACAAGAAGTGTTACCGTCACCAGAGGAAGCATATGCTACCGTTAGAAAGGAGGTTGCTCGAACAACTATACTTGAAGCAGAATCCGTGATAAAAATTAGAGGCGTAGGCAGCGGACTAAACACCATTGTAGCAGAGACCATGGCGGCGCAAGGACAAAAGAGGTCAGGCCCTGGAAAAGGCACATCATTCCAGCAAGACAAATCGGAACTCAAGTGTACTCTTTGTGAAAAAACAAAACACAGTAAAGAAGGGTGTTTTGTAGTAATCGGATACCCCGATTGGTGGCCAGACGAGAGTAAGAAGAAGGGATAAAGCACCGGAATCGGAGGCAAGGTCGCCATCGCCGTGGGCAGCTTAGAAGTTGCCGGCAGCAGCGGTGACAACCAAGTAGCAGAGAGAGGAGTTGGACTCACGGCAGCGGCGACAGCAGAAGGGTTAGAGAACCCTAACCCTAACAAGGGTTTTTATAGTGAGAAGGGTTTTCATTCTAGTCCCTCCTTTCTTAATTTTTTGCAAACTGACCCCGTTAATTCCTCTTGCTCACACAATTGCCCACAGATTTTTTGTTTTGACAAAACCAGCCATAACAAACCCAATCCCATCCAAATCAGCCCAATTAAAGCAAAAACCTTTACAAATATGGCCCAAAATCAAAATTTCAAGAATGCATCTTGGATTTTTGATTGTGGAGCCACAGATACCATGACTTTTGATCCCGTGGATATTCAAACACCAATAAAACCCGAAAAAAATAAGTTATCGCAGCAAATGGAGAAAGTATTTCAGTTTATGGGGTCGGAACAATCAATATTTCACCCAATTTAAAATTATCAAATTACCTCTATGTTCCATCATTATCCCACAAATTATTATCAATTAGCCATGTCACAAGGGAACTCAACTGCACTGTACTAATTCACCCTACTTTTTGTATATTACAGGACATCAGGACATGTATGATTATTAGGCGTAGCACTGAACGTCGAGGACTGTACTACGTAGATGAGGTTGCTCAAGATAATACTGTCTTACTCACTCATGGTACCACAAACAGAGAATCATAGTTATGGCATCGACGACTAGGTCATCCATCTACGGGTTATTTACAAATTTTATTTCTAAAGTTATTCAATTCCAATAAAAAGGTTCATTGTGAAACATGTGTACTAGCAAAGAGTCATAGACAAACCTTTAAACCAAATAATACTAGAATTTATGCACCTTTTGATCTCATTCACTCTGATGTATGGGGACCATCACCAATTGTCGATGGACATTTTTTCCAGTATTTTCTCATATTTGTTGATGATTGCACACGTATGACTTGGATTTATTTCTTAAAAAATAAATCTGAGGTAACCGAAAAATTTATCCACTTCCATACCATGGTAAAAACCCAATTTAACAAACTTATTAGAACCTTACGTTTTGATAATGGGGGGAATTCGTCAACACAACCATGAAATCTTTCTGCCAAAACTAAGGAATTATTCATCAAACCACCTGTCCACATACACTAGAACAAAATGGTGTTGCCGAAAGGAAAAATCGAATCCTTCTCGAAATGACCCGATTCCTTATCATGGAATCTAAAATACCAAAAACCTTCTGGCCAGAAGCTTTAGCCACCTCAACCTACCTTCTAAACAGACTTCTGACCAAAATTCTTAACCTTCAAACCCCAATTCAAACCTTAGCCAACTTTACCAAAATTCATCCAATACTAACCCTTCAACCAAGAATATTCGGTTGCTCTGTGTATGTCCACATTCCCAAAATTGACCGAACCAAATTTAACCTATGTGCTGAAAAGTGTGTCTTTATTGGATACGGTATTGACAAAAAGGGATACGGTATTGACAAAAAGGGATATCGATGATATAATCCAAAAACCAACCACATGTACACCACAATGAACTGTAATTTCCTTGAAACTGAATATTTTTACAATACCCAACTCAGCAGTCAGGGGGAGAACTCAGAATTTGACACTCTTAGCTGGTTACCAGACCCAACACCAGATGAAATAATGATCACAACCTCAAAAGATGTGACACAAGATGTGATACTCCCGGATCACAGAATTAGTGAGCAATCCTCTGACACTTCCATACAGTCATTGGAGTCCAGTCCATCGACCAGTAATCATACTAACCTAATGCCTGAGGTACGAGAAACTCATTCCACTGTGCAAATTAACCATGATTTGGATAATATAGTCAGTGTTTTAAAAAGCACTAGGTGCTAGGCGGGAGCTAGGCGCAGGCGAGGACTAGGCGGGGCCTAGGTGGATTCAATTTTTTTATTATTTTAATATTTAATAATACATAATAATTATTATAATATAAATATTAATAGTCTAATACAATAAAATGATAACATTAACAACTCAGTTTAATAAATAATAACATAAAAAACATAAAATATTAAAAAATCGGTGCAGTGTTCTTAAAAATACCGCCCTGGCCGATTTTTAAAATACTGCTTTTTTATGTTATTTTTTTATTAAAATATTAATTTTTTTAATTAAAAAATCGGCGCCTAGGACCGCCTAGGCGTCGATTTTTCGATCATCCGCCTAACACCGCCCAATTTTACAAAATCGCAGCGGTGTTCTTAAAAATCCAACCTAGGCGCCGCATAGGCCCGATTTTTAAAACATTGAATATAGTCGAACAGGTGACAAAACCCGAAAGGATAGAACAAAAGGGAAGATATATCCTACCCCCAAGGGTAAACAAAGGCATCCCACGAGAGAAGTACTCCCCCGAGAAAGAAGCCCAAAGATCCAGATACCCAGTAGCACACATTGCAAGGGGGAGCCTAATTGCAGAAGGCAAAGCATTTATCACAACCATATGCAAGGAAGAAATCCCGAACACAACTGAACAAGCTATGCTATCAGAAAATTGGAAAACCGCAATGGAATCAGAAATGAATGCTCTCAACAAAAATAATACGTGGGAAAAGTGTACTCTACCTGCAGGAAAGAGTACCGTTAGATGTCGATGGGTATATACAGTGAAACACAAGCCAGATGGAACGATTGACAGATATAAAGCACGACTAGTGGCAAAGGGATACACATAGACCTATGGAATCGACTACTCCGAAACATTCTCACCGGTGGCAAAAATTGATACCATTCGAGTACTTTTCTCAATTGCTGCCAACAAAGAATGACCACTTTATCAGTTCGATGTTAAGAATGCTTTCCTACATGGTGAACTAAAAGAAGAAGTTTACATGGATGCTCCACCAAGATTCAAAACAGAATTTAAAAGGGGAGAGGTTTGTCAACTGAAGAAATCTCTATATGGGTTAAAACAATCACCCAGGGCATGGTTTGGAAAATTCACTATTGTAATGAAGCGATATGGCTTCCAACAATCCAACTCCGACCATACACTGTTTATGAAACATAAAGGTGAATTGGTAACTTGTCTCATTATCTACGTTGATGATATGATCATTATAGGAGACGACGCAGAAGAAATCAACAAGTTAAAAGGAAACCTCTTCACAGAATTTGAAATGAAAGACTTGGGAAGACTTAAGTACTTTCTTGGAATTGAAGTACTAAGGTCAACTCAAGGAATTTTTATCTGTCAAAAGAAGTACATTCTGGATCTACTAGTGAAAACAGGGATGCTCGACTGTAAACCAGCTGACACACCCATGATAGTCAACAATTGACTCAAAATCCTGGAGGAAGCAGAGCTTGTAGACAAAGAACAATACCAGCGACTGGTAGGAAAACTTATCTATCTCTCACATACACGACCAGACATATCCTATGCCGTAGGAGTTGTTAGTCAATTCATGCATCAACCTCAAAAAGATCACATAGATGCTGTATGGAGAATCATTAGATATCTTAAGGGTACATCCAGACATGGGCTGCTGTTTAAAAAACATGGACATCTAGATATAGCAAGATATACTGATGTTGATTGGGCAGGAAACCCAGTAGATCGGAGATCAACATCTGGCTACTTTACCGTTGTAGGAGATAATTTAGTCACATGGAGAAGCAAGAAACAAAAGGTGGTTGCTCTATCAAGCGCAGAGGTGGAATTTCGTGGAATTGCCCGAGGACTAACTGAGATCTTTTGGTTAAGAAAGCTTCTAACAGAAATTGTCTTTCCACTAACCAATACCTGTGAAATAATGTGTGATAACCAAGCAGCTATCCAGATTTCAGGAAATCCAGTCCAACACGATAGAACAAAACATGTGGAAGTCGATAGACACTTCATCAAAGAAAAGATCGAACAAGGAATTGTAAAACTACCCTTTGTACGATCAGAAGATTAGTTAGCCAACATAATCACAAAAGCAGTCAATGGGAAGAAGTTCAAAGAAATCATGTGCAAGTTGCGTATTGGAAATCCCACTAATCAACTTGAAGGGGAGTGTTGAAAAGAAAAGATTTGGGATCAGATTCCAATCATCATCTCCCAAGTCAAAGGCACAAATTAAGAAAGAAATAAATCATCAATCAACTACAGTGGTTTTTTTTCAATTGTCTGTAAAGTCATTTCCCACTCACTGTAAAACCTATATAAGTCATCTTAATTACAACAAGCATATATATGAAATACAGAGAACAACAACATTTTCTGAATTACTTTTTAGCAATTCTATCAATTTATGCTCTCAATCATGCTTGTTGTAGTTTGCATTCTAGGTTCGTATTCTCGTTTCCAAAGCATCTATATATATCTTCCTTGTTTAGTATCACCAATCTCTTGGCAAATGCAAACTCTATACCAGTTTTTGTCCTGTTCATTATTTCTTGTAATTCTTTATGCTATTCGGAATCAAGACTGTTGATGTTGACTTGATATCTGTTAGAGAAGTACACAATGTGCATAATTCAATTGTAGCATGTGATTTTTGAGTACCAAAGGTATAAGAGATGGCCATTTTCCTTGTTATTAGTAAATACAGGCATATACAATAGTCGAATTTTTTGAAAAGCCAAGACTTGTTCACTGCCTGGCCCGGCCCTAGCTTGCTTCAATGGGCCGGGCTCGGTTTTTATATGAATACACAAGCCCGAACCTGGCCCGAAAAATAATTTTATTTATTTACTATATATTTATATATCAAATTTTTGAATTTTTATATTTTGTTCCATTAAATTTGTCTGCTTGACTACAATGTTACTATATATTAAAGATTCGAAGTGTAATGCAATTATATTTAAAATTTAAACATATTTTTGCTAATTTTGTTTTTTCTATTTATTTTATTAGGAAAATCTTTTAACAAACATTCATGGACTTAGTTCGG
>CATIWQ010063102.1:0-20414 GCA_949673415.1 Euphorbia schlechtendalii | reverse complement strand
AAAAAATAAAGTGCAGTAAGAGTGTAAAAGGAAATAGTGTATTTGGGATAAAGCAAACAAACCAATGTGGAAAGATTACTTGGAAGAAAATGATGGTATAATTGGAGGATAATGTTATCCTTCAGCATATGGAATTTTCCCAAAAGGAAACTTGCAGAAATAAAAATTAAAGGGGCATTAAACCTAACTCAGAAACCCAATACACAAACATTGACTCGTTTTATAAGTAGGAAAGGCTTCAAAAGCAAAGAAGACTGAACTTGAACAGAGTAAAGCTCGGATAGTCAGATGAGAATGGTAAATCTAAATGTAGCACCAGGGACACAACTCCATATGATGATATTATCATATGTAATTATGAAGAATTAAATAAGTGAAAAGCATTACTTCAAATCACACATGAAAATGAAGAAAAACCCAATTCAATATATTTTTCTAACAGTTTGCATAATGAAATAAGACATAAGAGAATGAACATACGTACGAGTATTCAGTTGCTTGACCCAGTATGGGATGGGTCCAGTAAATGAGTTACTAGTCAAATACTTAAAAAGGAGAATCATCATATAAAGTTACCATGTAGTAATCACCCATATGGAGCTGTGTACATTCCGCTAGACGAAATGGTAATAACTCGGGCATCGGGAGCAGCCCTTTCTAGAAAAGGTACCATTAGTTCTGTCATTGCATAAGTTCTTAAGACATTTATAGTGAATTTCAACTCCAAACTAAAATGGACAAAAAGAAAAGGAATCGGTTAATTTTCTGAGTAGAATTTGGTTTTTAATGCAAATAATAGAGAAGAGAAAATGTACCCTTCTGGCGTTGTGACTCTTTCGTTCTCTAGCAGACCAACATTGTTAATCTAAAGACAACAACTAGTTAGCTGTAATGCGAGATAATCGTATTTCTTGGAAATTATCCAATATATAATGAGCCAGGATATTTTACCAAAACATGAACTAGAACATCTTTTGAAACTAAACCTGATGCAAACAACCTTATGTCACTAACAGATGAAAGATCACAGGCCTGCAAACTAAATGTAATAAGGCATTCAATGACAAATTAAAGTGCAAGGAAATTGTGTAATACAAAAACTACTCAACCAGCAGCGTTTGGAAATAACTCAGCAAGTCGCTTAGATTTTCAGCTAAAAAGAGACTACAAAGTATCACACAAATAACATAGTTCAACAAAAACTACAATATTAAATGAAATTTCAGCAATGCAATAAACAAGTTTATTTGCATTGTAGGTGAATTGGACATTTTTGAAACCCACCTCTAAGTGAACATTTTGGTTGCCTATTGTAGTTCGAATCTTAGAAAGGGCATATTCGCCCCTCTCCTTGTTTTGACATATCATATACACATTTGCTCCATTGAAATAAAATGGTAATTAACATCAAGGATGTAGCTATGAAATCATTGTAGTATTTATATTTAGGTTGAAAAAACTGAACAAATAGTAAAGTTTGAAATACCGAGAAGCAAGACCCTCAACTGTTGAATAACCAATGCCTGAATTAGCACCAGTTACCAAACAATTCTTCCCTTCAATTCCAATCTACATATCTTCTAGCTTAAAACTCTTTGAATACTCCTTGCAGGCCAATGAAATTCAGCCATTATTGGAGAAAAAACAAATATTTTCCATGATGTAAAGCGCCAAAAGGATAGCAGACCCAAACAAATCTTAGGTCATGAATACAAAATGGAATAGAACTCAATGTCATGACCATTAGATTTAGCAGATGCAAAACATAATTTCCAATTTGGAAGCAAAGAAATGACACTAAAAACATACAAGAAAGCAGACTTGGTGAAATTGAGGTAGCCATAGACAACAAAAGAGGTTGATCTCCAAGTTTGAGAATTACAAATGGTGGACATATACAGTGAATTAGTCTCTTGGAAAAAAGAAACAAAAGTTGAAAAAAGTAGAAAAGGAAAGAGATGAAAGAAAGAACCTTCCTTAACCAATCGGCCGAGCTTAGTGACTGGAACCCATTTTTCTTCCTCATTACGGTGACCCCTGCCTCGGCGGCCTCCTCTGCCTCCACGGTCACCGCGGCCACCACTGAATCCACGATGAAAGGCACCTCTTTCACCTCCTCTTTTTGCCATGGTTGGTTGAGATTACCATATCTTAGCAAAGCAATCTGAGAAGATCTTGTTATTGAATTTTTAATTTTTTAATTTTTTAATAAATTTTTTTCATCAATTTTAATTAGCGGGAGATTTCCAGCCCGTTAATTTTTCACTATTTATAATATTTTTCACAACGGTTAGATTGAAAATGTTGCGATGAAAGTGTATTTGATCAACAAAAATATTTTTTGCAACACTTTTTAAAATGTGTTTCGAAAAATCCTTTTTTCCTAAAAAATTGCAACACTTCAATGCAACACTAGCCATTCTGGTTGCAACAGGCCATCTATGGCATAGTGACCCTTTTGGTATGAATCCACTTTGACGTATCTGTTCGATCCCCGTGAGCGTTCCTCGTTTGTTTTTGTAGTTATTGTGGCTTAATGTGGAAAAAATAATTGTTTGGTTGGAAAATAAAGTGTTTATTTATCCAAAAGATAATCAAACTCGGGTTCTAAATTTATTTTAGACCCAAGAATGTCTGAGGATTTAAGAAGAAAAAAAAGATGAAGAGAAGTTTTGAAAACTATTAAAGATTGGAATCCAAAGGTGTTTTGGATCCAAGAAAATATTAGAAGAGAAGAAAAATATTTGTAGTATTTGTCTGTGTTTTTTTATCTGAAGAAGAGAATTTTCTCTGAATTTTCAAGCCCCCCTTCAATCCAAAAAGGTTCGACTATTTATAGAAAAATCCCAAAAAATCCAAAAAAGGAAAAAAAGTTTAGCGGGGTCTCCAAACTCGCTGGCGAGCTCACCAGAGAGGCTGGTGTGGCTCTCCAGGTCTCTGGCAAGCCTCGCTAGAGTCTGGAAAGGTTCGCCAGACCGTTGGCGTACCTCGCCAGGCCCCTGGCGTGGTTCGCCAGGTCTCTGGCGAGCCGTGCCTCGCCAGATATCGGCGAGGCAGGCTCTGGATCTGATTTTCGGTGGCATTTTTGAATTTTTGTGTATTTTTATATTTTTTAATTGATTTTCTGAATTAAAGTCCTTTTAAATTTAGCGACGAGGAAGACTCCCATTTGAAGATCGTTGGACGATCTAAAATCATGTGATTCGAGGATAAATATCTCGAAAGGCCATCATCATTGAACGCGCGAGCTGGTACAAAATCCCGTGCTCACAATACCCGAAGGATTTGGTTCATCTAATAATTTACCACTACGAAGGGCTATAGCATGCACATTTTCCTTAGGATTCCTTTTGTGTTACTAGGTAAATGGCCTTTTCCTCTATATGGAATAGCACTTGTTAATGGACCAACTTGTATCTCCAAATTATGAATGGAAGATGATTTATTCTTAAACATCTTATCCATCTTATTCTCTAACTTCTTATAACATTCCTTAGTCTCTGATTACTTATTACAAACTCCTTCCAGAAACTTGTCTATCTTACTTGTCAAATGTCCTATTCTATCAGTACTCTGATAATTCTTTTGTTGATTATCACCATACTTCCAATTAGAACTCCTATAATTATTTCCATTATTGCCATAAGAATTCCCTTGACTTTGAACATAACTTAAGTGTTCCCCTACACATGGGTTAAAGTTACACTCAAAAACAATGTGTCCGATTTGACCACAATTTTCACATGTCAAAGGGTTACTCTTATTTATATGCATGTTATCTATCTTATTAGATAAAGCAAATATTTGTGCTTGCATAATAAAAATAGAATCTAATTCATTGACCTTTTTAACTGCACTAGAAGATGTAGATGCAGCATGCGAATGAGTAGGATTAATAGTACTTACTTGTGATATTATTATTTTTATTTGCCATATCTTCCAAAAGATCAAAAGCTTCTTGACTAGTCTTCTTCATAAGAGATCCTGCGGCCATAGCATCAATCACTCCTCTTATTGCATGATTTATTCCATTGTAGAAAGTTTGCAGAATTACATACTAAGGTAAACCATGATGAGGACAAACTCGTTGAAGTTCCTTATAACGTTCCCAGGCTTTGTACAAGGATTCACTATCTTTCTAAGTAAAGGAAGTGATTTCTTTAATGAATCTTGCAGTTTTGGCTAAAGGGAAATATTTAGTCAGAAAGGCTTGGGCTAATTGGTTCCAAGTAGTGATTGAATTTGGGGGTAATGAATTCAACCAAACTTTTGCTTTATCACGGAGTGTAAATGGGAATAAGCAAAGTTTAACTGCTTCATCAGGGAAATTGGGCATTTTGAAAGTATCACAGACTTCTAAAAAGTTTGCAATGTGAGTATTTGGATTTTCATTGGGTAGACCATAGTATTGCACATTATTACTTATCATTCGAAGTAATGCTGGCTTGATTTCAAACTGATTTGCGTTAATTGGTGGTATAGAAATTCCTTGATTATTACCATTGATGGTTGGAATGACATAATCCATGAGTTTTGGTTGAGGTTGATCCTCATTTCGTGGTGGGTCTACTTCAGCCATCCTTCTTCTTTGTCTCTTATTTTTCCGTTTCCTTCTCCTACCAAATCGTTCTATTTTTTATTCGAAAGACACCAAACTTTTTCCTGAACTACGCGTACTTGGCATGCACACGATAGAAAGAAAACTCAATGAATAAGCAAGAAAAATATGTTAATAATTATATAATATAAATGTTTTAAATCTAAAAACAAAATTAGAAACAAATAATAAAATTACATATTTTTTTATAATTGTCCGTACCGACAATTTAATCTTTAGAACGCACTTGCCTTCCCAAGCAACATTGGCAAAAACTTGATCACAAGGTTTTGACTCTATTTATTTTGAGAACTTATATTCGGTGATGAAGCCAAAAACCTTGTTCCCCACTCTTCTACCGATAAGTTAAAAGTTCAAAATACGAATAGGTGTTGTCAATACCGCTTATCAAAATAGAAAAATGGTGACCACTGCAAGTATACATTTCAATGTAGTTTTAAAAGATATCGATCCCACAGGGAAGGAACCAGTTCTAAAGACCAACTAGAGTTACGGGGTAATGAAAATATGGAATTTATATTGGAGGGTTTGGATGATAGACAAATGAATGGATAGATGTATGAACAGACTAGAGAAGATGTAAAATATAGAGATATTCCTACGAACAAGTTTAACAGAGAAATATATGCAAAAATATCAAGAATATTTCGTACACTAGATAACTTCAACAAATAATGTTCTAGACACCCTAATATTCAATAATTCATCGCAGAGCAACACATGAGATGACTTTTCTAAATATAGGGTAAACAAATTATGACACTTATAAGAACCTGGATAACTACAATACTATGCTTAGTACGAGTCGCTCTCACATAGCCATATTTAGCAAGTTACCACTCCAAAAATGTTGGCTCACTAAACAGCGGTATAATCACAGATCTAGTGATTATATACAATCTTTTTAACCCCGAAATTACTCTTAAAGTTAACTCGAAATCATATAAATTGATTAATATAAATGACACAAAATGAATTACCCGTTATGACACATAGACGTATCATAAATTTTGTAATAGAAAGTATAAGTAGAAAAAAAGTAAAGTTGTAAGGTATATAAGTGAAAGCTAAAGTTGATCAAATCGTATCCACTCTTTAGTGGGTGTCATCAATTTCTGCAATTCGTACGTCTACTTTGAATTCGGTCTCGACTAGTACAGACCTCCACTAGGATGCTATTCTTTGTGAATCTCGAATAAAAGAATGTTAAAGAATGAAAAATTTTATTGATAAGTGCTTTGCAATTACTCTCATACAACAAATGCTCAAATTTGTGTAGAAATATAATGATCGAAATAGGAATCGAATCACTTTTACGTTTTTTTCGTTAAGACTTTGAACGTAGTGAAATCTAGATATTACACTCTTTATCTATACACGCACATTATCATTCAATGCCTTCTAATCATGCCATAACCATGCACCACAAAATTGTTGAGTTTTAAACCCTATTTATAGAGTGTGAAGGGTTGCGTCTATCCAAACGAAGAGTCGTGTCCATTAGCGAAGAGTTACATCACTTCAATATGATTGGATGCAAGGATTCTTCCTTATACATAATGGAAAGGCACCTTTTCATGATTGGTTGACTTCCAAAAGGTGTCTTTTTGGTTGGTAGTTGATGGCGGTTGATCGTTCTTATCCGGTGGTTGAAAGAAGAGAAGAGTTGACCAAAAACTATCAAGGTTGCGACTTCGAATGTAAGTCACGACCGTGAATACTTTATTGGCAACTTTATGTGTGAAGTTTAACAAGTCGCGACCATGATATATGTATCACAATTGTGACATGCCTTTTTCACATGATTCCTCTTTGCGATTTCTACCGATCTTTGACATCTTCGATCCTTTGCCAATTCCTTAAGCTCCATGCATCTTTTTGCATCTTTTTCACTCTTTTTGCATAGATTTCCAACTTTAATCATTTTACTTCCAAGATTTACCTAGTACTTGCATTTGCATAAAAAACAACTATATACCACGTGAAAACTTTTATATGAAGTATAAAATGACTTAAACCATAGTGTTTAATGATTGAAAGTATCATGATTATAAGTGTAAATATACACTTATCAATACACTGATGCTAGTTTTCAGTCTGACAGGGATGATTATAAGTCCTAGTCGGGGTATGTGTTTATGTTAAATAGAGGTGCAGTTGTTTGGAAAAGTTTCAAACATGATACGACTACCGATTCAACCATAAGATTTGAGTATATAGCTGCTTTTGAAGCGGCTAAGCAAGCTTTCTGGCTTAAGGGATTTATAGGTGATCTCGGTGTGGTAACCTACATTGTAAATCCAATAGTGGTCTATTGCGATAACAATAGGGCTATTGCTCAGGCAAAGGAATCATGATCTTGTCAAAGAAATGGACATGTACTCAGAAAGTACCATCTCATTCAGGAGATAATATCCAGGAAAGATATAAATTAAAAATACTTCCCAGCATATCAGAATCTAGTAGATGGGCTAACTAAGCCATTGACTCAAGTTAAACATGACCCACATGTTAATGAGTTTGGCATGAAGCACATGGGTAATTGGCTATAGTGCAAGTGGGAGATTGTTAGACATAATGTAGGACCTAGAGGCAATTATGGTGATACCTCTTAATTAGTTATAATGTACAAACAGTTTCAGATTATTATTAATAATAATTAAAGAATCTTTGTTGTTTATCAGTGTTTTCGATTTATTTATGTATCTCGCTGGTATCATATATGTATAGTATTATATGTATATGAGCATTTATAAGGCAAAGTTTGTGACTACTTCATGGTGTAAAAGTGCAAAGATATATTGAGAGCTTTCTGGTGTGAGAACTAGGGGTGTTAATGAGCCAAACCGAGACCGAACAGTTCTGGGCTCAACTCGTAAATTAAAATAGTTAAGCTCATCTCGGCTCGGCTTGAAGCTTGTCAAGCTTAGAAAACTTTAGCTCGGCTTAAGCCCATGAAAAGCTCGGCTTGAGTTCGTGAGAGCCTAAATAAGCTGAACATATATGTTTTTACAAAGAAAAACAAAAGTGTTGTCCCTGAGTGTTTCAACTTTGATGATTAAAATTGATTTATAACATAGTTAAAAAAAGATTGCATTAATAACACTACATTTTGCTACATTTTTTTTAAAAAAAGGTACCGCAAAATACATTTCTTTTACTAATAATTATTACTCACCAAATATATACAATTTGTTTTTCACTAATTTATTAAGTAGGATAATTATGCAAACAATTTGAGCGCTTTCGAGCCGAACCTTAGAAGACTTGGTTTGGTTTGTTAATATTTCAAGCCGATCTCAAACTCGAGTCGAGCTCTATCGAGTCAAACTCTGACCGAGCTTTAACCGAGTTGAATCTTGAACTGTTTACGAACCATTGGGCTTGTTAACACCCCTAGTGATAACTGCACATACGTGTTACTATGAATAGTCTAAATACCCCTAGTCATGGTTTCATTGAGACTAGACATCAATAGAACAAATAGACTAGCATGTGTAGGCTTACTCCTTAGATTAGATCTAAGCAGTCGATCTTACGAGTTGAAGGTGGTAACTTGAGTTAACACATGAATGTATTCAGGTAATACTGGAGACTGCTATAAGACAGACATTTGGAAATAACTATATCCATGTGTTGATGTCATGTCTTATTGCAGTAGCAGTACAAGTATCCTTAGACCTGAGATACTGGTTACCTTGTGTAGGAGTTGCTATACTTTGGGTCATACATATTCACACCCTGGCGATCAGGATGACAAGGGTGATTACGGGTATATTGATGATCACATGTTGGTAAGCCGAGTTATCAAGATGGGATCCATCGCTCCTGATATAGTGATATATTGGGAGATGTACCTTAGGGCCCCTAGTTGAAGTGACACAATCATAAACCTTTCATCAGAGAATAAGATTGATAGAACGGGCTCCTAATCAATCTTGACACATAATGGTTGAGTGGTGTTCTTCGTGAACAAGTCTAATTCCAAGATATCTACGGCTATTACATGAGGTGAAACTTAATTTGAGCTCAATAAACTGGATGACACTTAACTTGATGGAAGGAGTGTATTTTATTGGTTACTAATGCAGAACTAGATCAAGTCATAAGCACGTGACATTCCAAGTATCGAGGGATTATATGCTTTTGCTAGTAAGCCCATTTGATAGTCTAGAGATGTCGGGTTCTATATTAATCTAAAACACTAAGCCTGAAGGTTCTCAAATGGGAAGCCAAGTTTAAGTTAACCTCTAGTGGCTCAATACTTTGGGATCTTATGAGGTCACACACCTTGGGTCTTTACCGAACTAAATAAAGAACCTATAGACTGGGTCTATGTCGAAAATATTTTTTTGTTGAATTCGCTAGAAGAATTATTAATTGGTTGGACCAAATTAATAATTAAAGAAAATAAAGAGAAAAATAGGGAAAAAAATGCACGGAGCAGAGCAAGGGAATTTTCCTATTGCAAGTGGGCTCCAAACGAACACAGGATGTTTATAGTAGGGCCTGCGTAGCTACCCCATGAGCTGAAAAGCTTGCAGGTCACTAGCGAGCGGGGAAAGCCCATGTGCGTTAGCAAGCTGCAGGCCTACAAGCGCTGCCCAAGGCAGCGCTTGCGCGGGCCTACCTCGCAAGCCCGCTTACACGCAGCGTGTGGGCGGCTTGTAAACCCGCAAGCGTGGGCTTGAGAGAAGGCCCGCAAGCCCATGCTTACGGCACAAGGCAAGCCCGCTTGGGCTTGCCTTGTGTGAAGAGGCCGTTGGTTAGCCTGCGGGTCCACGTGGCTAACCTGCTTGTGGGATGGGAATATTCCCATCCCACATTGAGTTTTAGGGGGAGTCTAACGCTCCCCCTTTTCCCTATATATAGGCCTTAATTCTCTATATTTTATACACACTTCAGATTAGCTTTTCTCTCTGAGTTCGACATCTCTTTCTTTGTTCGTTGTCCGAGATTCTTCACAAGTTTCTCCAAACAACGAAGAATTTCTTTAGAAGGCGCTTTCGATTTGAAGAGAGCATTCTCAGTTTTTATTTTTTGGTTGGTCTTCGAGAGGTCTAATAGCTGTTGTCTACTAACGGGTTCTACCTCTACGAGGTTTTGGCTGGTAAAGATCCATGTGGATCAATCATAGAGGCTATGCTAGTTTGGAGGCTCATGCTAATGAAGTTTTGCTGAATTGCTTTAAGGGAACGCCGCAACCAAAAGAGGAAAAGAAGCATGCATTAATTGGTAATGTTCTAAACTTAGACGCTAGGTTTCTTTTATAAGTTTTATGAACCTATTAGTATTTATGGAATGTTTTAAGTTAGATTATATCAATCATGGCATGCTTAGGAGATCTTTTAGGTTAATTTTAAGTTTTGAAATTCTGCCTTACTATGTTACATGTTCAATAACTATCTCAATTAACCAGCAGGATTTGTCTGAGCTTGGGTCGTCAACACATAAGGAGGAGGAATCAAGGAAGAATATAATTGGTGAGCCGACCGTTGGGTCGACCGGTCAAGCCTTCCTTAGGGCTTACTTGGGTGAGGATGCCTCATTATTCGAAGTGCTGACTAGGGAGAGGAAGATGATGGCCCGGGTGGACGATATGGTCTCAATGGTTCATGAGCTCCACATTACTCACAAGGCGGTGATGTTTGATTGGCTCTAACAATGTCATGTTCTTCTTCCGTCAGAGAAACAACAAGTGAATGCCCCGCCAAATGGCTACTTCAGTGTGTGAATGGATACTCTACGAAGTGGCTTCAAATATCTTCTTTCTAGATCAATTTGTGACCTATTGACAATTTGGGGGATATGTTCAGCTAAGCTTCATCCCAATGCGTGGGCGGATTTAATGGGTCACTACCAACTCTATGCTGGTTAATCAAGACAGTAATTGAACATGTAAAGTTGCACGGTGGAATTTCAAAACATAAAATTAACCTTTAAAGGATCTCCTAAGCATGCCATGATTGATATAATCTAAGTTGAAATGTTCCATAAATGCTATCAGGTTTATAAAACTTATTAAAAGAAACCTAGCATCTAAGTTAAGAGCATTAATAGTTGATGCGAGCCTTTCCCTTGGTGCGGCATTCCCTTAGAGTGGTTCGGTAGAACTCTGTTATCACTAGCTTCCAATATAGGACAACCTCTATAATTGATCCATACGGATCTTCACCGACCAAAATCTCTGTTGAGGAAGAACCCGTTGGTAGACAGCAGTTGCTAAACTGCACGAAGACCAACCTGAAAATATTAACTAAGAAGGCTCACTTCAAAAGAAATAACCTTCTAAAGAAATCTTGCGACTTTGGAGAAACTCATGGAGGATCTTGAAAAAAAAAGCTCGTGAAGAAAAGATGTCAAATTCAGAGAGAAAGGCTGAGCTGAAGTACATTAGAAGGAGGATAAGGGAGGCCTATTTATAGGGAGAGGGGAGTTGAAAACTCCCCTCATTTAGTAATGTGGGATGGGAAAATCCCTTTCCCACAAACGGGCTCAATCGCTCGGATCCCTAGGTTCCGCAGGTTGACCTGCTTATGCGTGTTATGCACTTCCTCCACTCTAGCTTACGGGTTATGCTAGAAGCCAGTGAGCTTTTTAGCTCATGGGGTAGCCACGCAGGCCCCACTCCGAACAGCCTGTATTCGTTTAAGGCCCACTCGCAACGGGAAAAATTCCCTTGCTCAGCTCAGTGCAATTTTCCAATTTTCTCCTTTAATCCTTTTAATTATTAATTTGGTCCAACCACTTATTAATTCATCCAATGAATTTGAAAACCTTAATATTCTCTACATAGACCTAGTCTATAGGTTCTTTAATCAATCCGATAAAGACCCAACATGTGTGACCTCATAGGATCCAGAAGTATGGAGTCGTTAGAGGTTAACCTAAACTTGGTTTCCCATCCTGGAACCTTTAGGCTCAGTATTCCAGACCAATATGGAACTTGAAAACTCTAGACGATCAAATGGGCTTTCTAGCAAACGCATATGATCCCCCGATACTCGGAACGTCACGTGCCTGTGACTTGATCCGGTTCTGCAGTAGTAATCAATACAATACACTCCTTCCATCAGGTTAACTATCATCTTGTTTATTGAGCTCAAATTAAGTGTTAGCTCATGTAATTACCGTAGCTATCCTAGAATTAGACTTGTTCACAAAGAACACCACTCGCCATAATATATCAAGATTGACTAGAAACTCGTTCTATCAATCTTATACTCTGATCAGAGGTTTATGAGTGTGTGTCTTCAACAAGAGACCTTAAGGTACATTTCCCATTATATCACTATATCAAGAGCGATGGATCCCATCTTGACTACTCGGCTTAACAACATGTGATCATCACTATACCCGTAATCACCCATATCATCTTGATCGCCAGGGTATGAATAATTATGACCCAAATTAAATAGCAAGTCCTACATTAGGTAACTAGTATCTCAGGTCTAAGATTACTTGTACTGCTACTGCAATACGATGAGAAAACCGTATCGCTCGAGAGCGATTGGAGCCCGTCTTAATCTATACAATGTTGTTATTATAATAGGCTATTCCATGCATATACTTTCTTATGTAATAGGTGTAGGAACAATCACTTGATTGTTGATTTTATCTTTTTGAATGCCTAACTCAAGATTGCTCCCACTAGCTTTCGCAAGTATATGCTCCTTCTCGAGGAATTGAGAATTTCTAGAAATAAGGACTTTTTATTCCTTGGGATCATAAAAGGTATAACCCATAGTCTCCTTAGGGTAACCTACAAATAGAAACCTATCAGACTTAACTCGAAGCTTATCTGAACTTGTCATCTTTACATAAGCATAACATCCCCAAACTCTCAAGTGAGAAAGAGTTGGTTTATTACCATACCACACTTCATATGGTGTTTGATCAATTGATTTCGAGGGCACTCTATTTAGTATATAAACTACGCTTTTTAGTGCATGACCCCAAAAGGATCTGTTGAGTTCTTCTTGGCTCATCATGGATCGAACCATATCGATTAGGGTTTTATTTCTCCTTTCTAACACTCTATTATGCTGGGGTGCATAAGGAGGTGTCCACTAGGTTACAATACCATTATCCCTTAGATAATCCTAAAATTCTTAGCTAAAGTATTCACTGCCTTGATCAGATCAAAGGGTCTTGATACTTTTCCCAAGCTATTTCTCTACTTCAGTTCTGAACTCTTTGAATTTCTCGAAACTTTTAGACCTGTGACTCATTAGGTACAGATAACCATATCGCGAGTAATCGTCGATGAAGGTTATGTAGTAGACGAAACCCTCATGTATCTTAACACTCATTGGACCACATACATCAGAATGTATTATTTCCAAGGTATTAGTGGTACGCTGACCCTTTCCTTTGAAAGATTTCTTAGTCATCTTTCCCTTTAAACAAGGTTCGCACGCACAATAGGATTCCTATTCCATTGGGCCCAAGTCACCACATTTTTGTAACTTAGTTAAGCAAGTCTCATTTACATGGCCTAGACAACAATGCCATAAGTATGAGTATTCCTCATTATTTACATGGCCTAGTTCATATTTAGAATTTCACTTTTAGTATCTTGAACAAAATTTCATCAACATATTTTCTACAAGCATAAAGAACATTATCGCGTGGCCCACGTACTAGCGGCTTGCGAGCTTTTTAGCTCTTGGGGCAACCGCACAGACCCCACTCTAAACAACTCATGTTCGTTTGGGGCCCACTTTTTAATGGGAAATATTCCCTTGCTTTGCTCAGTGCAATTTTCCAATTTTATCCATTAATCCTTTTAATTATTAATTTGGTCCAACCAATTAATAAGTCATTTAACGAATTTGACAACCATAATATTCTCTGTATAGACCCATTCTATTAGTTCTTTACTCAGTCCTGTAAAGACCCAAAGTGTGTGACCTCATAGGATCCCTAAGTATAGAGCTGCTAGAGGTTAACCTAAACTTGGCTTCCCATCTGGGAATATTTATGCTTAGTGTTCCAGACTAATATGGAACCCGATAACTCTAGACGATCAAATGAGCTTTCTAGCAAAGGCGTATGATCCCCTGATACTCAGAATGTCACGTGCCTGTAACTTGATTCTGTTATGTAGTAGTAACCAATACAATACACTCCTTCCATTAGGTTAAGTACCATCTAGTTTTTTGAGGTCGGATTAAGTGTTAGCTCATATAATAGCCATAGTTATCCTGGAATTAGACTTGTTCACGAAGAGCACCACTCGCCATAATGTATCAAGATTGACTAGAAACCCGTTCTATCAATCTTATACTCTGATAAGAGGTTTATGAGTGTGTATCTTCAACAAGAGGCCTTAAGGGACATCTCCCATTATATCACTATATCAGGAGCGATGAATCCCATCTTGACTACTTGGCTTACCAACTTGTGATCATCACTATACCCGTAATCACCCATATCATCCTGATCGCCAGGGTATGAATAAGTATGACCCAAAGTATAACAACTTTTACATAAGGTAACCATTATCTCAGGTATGAGGATACATGTACTACTACTGCAGTAAGACATGACACCAATACACGGATATAGTATTTTCGAGTGTTTGTCTTATAGTGGTCTCCAATGTATTACCCGAATACATTTATATGTTAACTCAAGGTACCACCTTCAACTCGTGAGATCAGCTACTTGGATCTATTCCAAGGAGTACACCTACACATGTTAGTCTGTCCACTTCATTGATGTCCAATCTCAATGAAACTATGACTAGAGATATTTAGACTATTCATAGTAACACGTATGTGCAGTTCTCACATCACATAGCTCCCACTATGTCCTTTCACTTTTACACTATAAAGTAGTCACAAACTTTATCTTATCATTTAGCATATATATAATACAACATATATATGATACAATCGAGATACATAAATTAAACAAACACTAAGAAATAACAAAGATGTCTTTAATAATAATAATAATAATAATAATAATAATAATAATAATAATAATCTGAAACCGTTTGTACATTTTAACTAATTAAGTTATATCACCCTAATTTCCCTTAGGGCATATATTATGTCTAACACTCTACACCGACATTGAGTTTGACTTCACTCCTGAATTCTTTAGGAAGCTGTATAGCATAAAAAAGAACAAGGGGGATGACCATTACCAATTTGCTAAGCCACCCGACTCTAGGTTCTACAAATTTTTTGGGAGGCCGCATTCCACTCATAACTTTAAGGAATTCTGGTTCTATATTCACATAGATAAAAATCATCCAACCTTCCCAACCAAGTGATCGAGCGAGAAACCTTCAAATCTCTGTAGGAAGGCCCTGCCAAGTGAATGACCCTTGGGTAGAGTTCTTTAAGAGCCTACAGCCCAACATGTGGAAGTTGAATGCCGCAACATGGGTTGCCATCCAAGGCCATCACTTGATTGCCCGTGACCTAGATACGAACGATGCTATTTACTTGCAGACCCATGATCCGTCAACTGGTACTTCTTTTCATTTTGTTTTTTTATTTCTTCTTTTAGGCATATCAACACCTAAACAACTTGTTGCAGACCTTTTAGCGACCAAGAAAAAGGCAATGAGGAACTAGAGGACTAAGTTGATCATGATGAAGGTAGGAGTTGCGAGCCGACCTGAGGTAGGTGTGGGCTCTTCTGCTCCCAAGCGCCACATGGTGGGGATATTTAGCGATTCATCTACTAAGAAGAAGCAGAAGATTACTCAGGTATTTTTTGATAGAAGACATCTAATTCTCATCCATCTTCATAGTTTATCTATCCGTTTTATTTTGTTTGTATTAAATAATTCATATGTTTACCAGGTGACTAAGGCGGCTCCTGGCTTAGCCTTTAACTCTCCACCAACATCTAGCTTGGTGGAAGTGTTTGTGAAGGAGGCGCCGAATGCAGATTACTGATATTTCAGGATCCACTCAATGCTTAAGGGGTGCTTTCCTCTCTCTAGGGATGAGGAGACACTAAAGGATGAGCTGATTGTTGTTCTCTCCACCATCCTTTTCCAAGATATTACCTCAATAATCCTTGATACTCTTATTTTTTTGTCATGAGTAGCATCTCTTCCTCTACCGGTTTCTAACCAATCTTTCTTTATTTATGATTAGGTGATGTCGAGGACAAGTGAGCTTATCTACCGGATCAGTCATGATACCTAGTTTGAAATGAGGTACAAGACTCAGGTGGCTATGGTGAAGGAGCTTGAAACCAACCTCAAAGCAGCCAAAAGGAATGTAAACAAGACTGAGAGCGCCCAGGTGAGGGTACAGAAAGAGGCGGATAAGGTAGCGGAAACCACGAGGAAGCTAGAGGAGGCAGCGGCCAAAGTCACAAAGCTGGAAGAGGCCCTTGCTAAATCCCAAGAAGAGACAAGTAAGGCTAAGGTGGCAGCTGAGGTTATTACTAATTGAATGTTTGGATGCAGTTATCATTATGGTGAGAGGGTACTGATAGCTTACCAGGATCTTCATGCGGATATCTCCAACGAGCTGGTTTTGGATGTTGAATTCCCAAGTCACGTAGACTTGGAAGCTCACCAAAAATAAAAAGAGTGCTTAGAGCTGGTTGAGCTAGAGGTGGATGGAGTTCATTTAGATGGAGATGAGCTGGTGATTACTTTGAGTAACAATGCCCAAGTAGGCGAGGAGCTGGCTTCCCATGCTTCTCCTCCGCCTGTTCAGACTTAGGATTTTTTCGTAATTTATTTTATATTTTGAGCCTGTGTGGCTTTGGTTTTTTGTAATCCCTTGTGGCACTTAACATTGGGTCTTTTATGACCTGCACTTAATATTTATGAAATAGTTTTTGCTTCTCAACTCTTGTTATTTCATTTTGCTTGTCGCATTATTTTTTCCATATCATTCTTTTAACAAACAACCTCAAAAAATAACCAAGTTAAAGCGAGCCATCTTTACGATTCTTAAAATGTATAAAGAAGCTATAATTGACTACCATATTAAGCCCCGTAGTGAGTAGTGGGGAGCCGGGCGCGGGAAGCCTGTGTGCTCAACCATCCTTTAGAGGAGTACTTCCCTTTAGGGTTTTATATTCCTTAAGAACTTTTTAAAGAGATGAGTGAATTTCAGATAGTGTGATTAGTACTACTAAATTACATAAGAATTTTAATAACTTCTTTTTCATTAAAAAGAGTAAAAAGATAACACAAGTGTCTATGGGTTGGTTATCCTGCATGTGACCCATCAAGGGACGAGTGCCTCGTTAAAAACCTTATATGGAAAAAACCCTATGGGAAAAAATCCATATCAAGGAAAAGAGTGCACTCGGTTATTCCCTATGGTCAGATTGCTGTAAAGTATTGCTTGAGAGAGGCTATGTTCCAAGTTATAGGCAAATTTTTCCCATCCGTCTCTCTAAGTTTATAGGTGGCAGGTCCAATAAACTCATCAATCACATAGGGGCCTTCCTAGTTAGCTCCTAGCTTACATCTTCCTTCCGACTTCTATGAGGCGGATGAGTCTCTTAAGAATTTAACGAGTGGGCCCCAATGAACATGGGTTGTTTGAAGTAGGGGCCTACGCGGCTGTCCTGTGAGTAAAAATGCTCGTAGGCCACCAGTGCACGCTCTAGCGGGTAACAGACCCTCTAGAGCACCCATAAGCTGGGCTTGTAGGAAGGCCCATAAGCTCGGATTGCAAGGAAAGGCAAGCCTATTAGGGATTGCCTTGCAAGCCGGTGCACAACCCACCTAAGCGGGCTATTCGCGCGGGTCGGCCCACACAGAGCTGGAGCTCCGCATGTTGACCCTCATGTGGGATGGGATTTTCTCATCCCACATTGGTTTTTGAGGGAATTTTTGAACTCCCCTCCCCATATATATAGTGCTCCCATTCTTTTTTCTCCAGTAGTTCAGCTCAGCCTTTCTCTCTAAGTTCGACATCTTTTCTTCGTGAGCTTTTTACGAGATCCTCCATGAGTTTCTCCAACATCACAAGAATTCTTTAGAAGGTTCTTTCTTTTTGAAGTGAGCCTTCTTAGTTAATATCTTCGGGTTGGTCTTCGAGCGATCTAGCAGCTATTATCTACCAACGGGTTCTTCCTCAATGGAGATTTTGGTTAGTGAAGACATGTGTGGATCAATCATAGAGGCTATCCTAGATTGGAAGCTAGTGCTAATGGATTTCTACCAAATTACTCTAAGGTAATGCTGCACCAAGGGAAAGATAAGCATAAACTAGTAATGCTCTTAAATTAGATGCTAGGTTTCTATTAATGAGTTTTATAAACCTGATAGCATCTATGGAACATTTCAACTTAGATTATATCAATCATGGCATGCTTAGGAGATCCTTTAGGGTTAATTTTAAGTTTTGAAATTCTGCCTTGCAACTTTGCATGTTTAATCACTGTCTTAATTAACCAGCACGTAGGTGAACTTAATTTTCTCAAGCCCATTGATCACAATACCTATTCCTATTTCTTCCTGAGATGAGGCATTGTCCACGTATACGGTCTATTCTTCTATCTTGTTGGGAGCATCCTCAAGACTAAGGCTCGTTAACTTAGTCATAAAGTCTGCCAACACTTGCGCTTTAAGGGCCTTTATCTTATGTCAAACTCGGCCTGGTGGAAGGCCCATTCGGCTAATCGACCTGAAGTTTCAGGTCTTTGCAAGACCTTTTTCAGTGGGTAAATCATTCTTAAAATCACTGTGTGGCCTTGAAAGTAGGGGTGTAGATATATGGTTGCGAAGATGAGTGCTAGTGCAAGCTTCTCGATTCATAGGTATCTTACCTCTGCACCTCCTAACGTCTTGTTGGTGTAGTATATTGAGTGATGTCCTTCACCATCTTCCTTTATCAACATTGATCTGACTGCCTTGTTAGTCATCACTAAGTACATGTATAGTCTTCGCCATTTTTTGGCCGACTAAGTAGAGGTGGGGATCCATGAATTGTTTTAATGTTGTTGAAGGCCTCCTGGCAGACCTCATTCCACTTGAACAATTGATCCTTCTTGATGGCCTTGTACAACCGTAGATACCTCTTGGCCTAGAACGTGATGAACCATCCCAAGGAGTTGATCTGGCCATTGAGCCTTTGAACCTCTTGGAGAGTCCTTGGTGGTTGAATTTTTATAATCATGTCAATCTTTTCTAGATTAGCCTCGATCCCTCTCTATGATATGAGGTATCCTAAAAACTTGCCTCCTCTCACCCCAAATGTTCATTTTTCCGGGTTTAGCCGGAGCTTGTGCATTTGTAAAGTTTTGAAGACGGTTCGAATAGCTTCCCATGGGTTTTTTTGCTTTTTCTTTTCACTATCATTTCATCCACATACACTTTGACCGGGACCGATATTATCTTTGAACATGTCATTTACAAGCCACTGATATGTTGCTCTGACGTATTTGAGTCCAAACGGCATTACCATGTAGCTATAAGTTCCTTCACGAGTGATGAAGGATGTTTTCTTTTAGTTATCCAGGTGCATAGTGATTTGGTGATAGCCCGACTTCGCATCTAGGAGCGAGTAAATGGCAAAGCCAGCTGTTGAGTTATCCTTAGGGGTGGCTTTGTTGAGGCCAGTGAAGTCCACACACATCCTCCATGAGCCATTTTGCTTCTTCACTAGGACTACGTTGGCAAGCCATACAGGATAGTATACGGTTTTGATGTGGCCAGCTACCAGTAGCTTTTTTTATCTCCGCTTCGATTGCCCTTTGTCTTTCAGGGGCGTGGTTTCTTTTCTTCTACTTAATCAGGTCTATGTTAGGGTGAATGTCAAGTTTGTGGGTGTTGAATTCAATTGGGACACTGATAAGTGTATAATTACACTTATTATCATTATAATTTTATACAATAAAACACTATAAATTAAGTTATTTTTATACTTCATATAAAAGATTTCACGTGGTATGTAATTGTTTTTGGTGCAAATGCAAATACTAGGTAAATCTTGGGACTAAAATGATCTAAAGTGGAAATCTACGAAAAATGAGTGAAAAAGGTGCAAAAAGATGCGTGGAACTTAAAGATTTGGCTTAGGATCAAAGTTGTCAAAGATCGATGAAGTTACAAGAAGAATTCTGAAAAGAAACACATTTCACGGTCGCGACAACCATTCAAGATCATGACTTAGTATTTTTTAGAATAGAAAGTTGGCAACCAAAAGTTCACGGTCGTGATATGTACCTCGCGATCGTGACTTGGATGGTTTTCTGGTTAAATCTTCTAAACTATCAACCACAAGATAAGAATGATCAACCGCCATCAACTACCCAACGAAAAGACACCTTTTGGAAGTCAACCAATCAAGAAAAGGTGCCTATCCATTGTGGATAAGATTAAAGCTTCTCAACCAATCACAATGAACTGATGCAATCTTTCACAAATGGACACAACTCTTCGTATGGATAGACACAACCCTTCGAATTCTATAAATAGGGCTCCAAACCTTACAAATTTCATGTATGTGTGGGGTGGCACAAGTGGTGGAATGGGTGATAGAGAGAGTGAGAGTGGCATATATGGTGTTTAGATAGAGAGAAAAACCATGTAGAGTTCATTTCGTTCTAAGTTAGCGAGAAAATGTAGAAGTGATTCGAACCTTATTTCGATCACTAGATTTCTCTACATATTCAAGTGATTGTTGTATAAGTGTAATTGCAAATCACTTATCAATAAAAGTTTTCGTTCTTCAATATTCGTTTGTTCGATATCACAAAGAATAGCATCCTAGCGGAGGTTCTGTACGAGTCGAGACCAGATTCAAAGTAGACGCAGGCATTGCGGGAATTGAAGACTCCCATTAAAGAGTGGATA
>CATIWQ010063090.1:0-12876 GCA_949673415.1 Euphorbia schlechtendalii | reverse complement strand
TATAATTACTTTAATAATATTTACAATAATATATAAACTGAAACTGAACTGAAATTGAATTGAAACTGAAATTTAACTGAAACTGAAACTTAATTAAAACTGAACCTAAATTGAACTGTATTGAATGAGCTGTTGAATAAATTGAAAAGAAAAAAGCCTATAGTGGAAAGAGGAGCCGGAGCAATTTAAATTGGCCACAAGCATTAGGCCTGCTAGGATTTGAATGTTGCATTCAAAAGAGAGAATTGTATTGCTGATGTTGGTTAACTCAATGTGTTTTCTCCTCCATTGTTTTACTATTTGAGACTAGATCATTTAAAGCCATTTTCTTATAATGTTCCTCTAAATATATCACTGCAAAAAGTCAACTTTGATATAACAAATTTCTCATACATTCGTCCTACATTTTATGCTAATCATATAGCATTGATGGAAATCTGATGTTATGTACTATACGTATTGACGAATCTAGACCCTTGTAGTTGTAGGGTCCAAATATTAAATATTCAAAAAAATTTAATTTTATATACATGTGAAAATATTTAGACAAAAAAACCTATTCTTCTACTTTTAAAAAACTAATTCTTCTACTTTTCCTCTTCGAATAAAACTAGAAAAAAGAGAGTTGGAAAAATTCAAAATTAGTATACGGAATGGTTAAGGTAAAATTTTTGTTTCAAATACGAGTCACATTTTGGGAAGGTGAAAGATTTTCCTTTAATATAAACATTATTGTATAAATATATATTTTTTAAAAATGATAATTTAATTAACGTGGTTGGCAAAATTCATCATTTTACATATCAAATTTTTTATAAAAGTTTCCTGATTAATATGGAGTTATTAATATTTTTAGTTGTGTCCACGTAATTAAGTACCCATATCTTAATTATCATTTTAGTAAAATTAGCGAGGTCTAGGACCCAAACTCTCCTACATGTGGAACCCCATTGAAAATATTCATGTCTTTTTATTTCGAAATCAAAAAATGACATAAATGATATAACTTACTCTAAAGTTTGGCCCAAATTTTAGAGAATTGATATTATTAAATATCACCCTTCCTTTATTAATAAGTGTTTTTTAGAATTTTAAAAAAATTTAAAATAAATATCATATTTAGATTTCAATGTATATGTTTAAACATCTTATTTATTTTATCCTTATTCAGTACGCATTGAATATGATAAAAAGAATATAATATAAGCCTAATGCATTAAAAGATGCATCTACTTGGACTCGAAAATCCACCCCTCAACTTTGATGGGAAAAAATCTGCTGTCCCCAAAATGGTGTCCTCTTCCATATTTCTCTATTCATTATTTGACACGTGGTCCATTTCCATTAGAGAAGATAAAAAACAGAAAAGATAAAATGTAAACAATAAAAAAATAAATTAATAATTACACTTGTCAAATAATGGATGGGAGACATGGAAGGGGACACCATTTTAGGAACAGCAGATTTTTTTCCAACTTTGATAACGTTTCGTTGCTACCTTAATTTGAAAAAGTGTACTCATTAATCGCTTTCCTCCTATATGGCAGTTTGACATGGCTTTCTTTAACTTAATGAGGGGAAATTATAGTAAAGAGTACATTTTTCTTACATGTTTGACATGTCTCATATAAATGAATAAATAATGAATAAAAAAATTAAAGGTATAAAATGATTTATGGGACACATATGAAGTATGCGGGAAATGTTTTGAAAACCTGATACTTTTTATAATTTCTAGAATGAATGTGTTTTAAAGATAAAAAATAATAAAAAAATTAACTAAACATTTAGCCCATTTAACTGCAACTTTTCATTTCCATTCCATATCATCCCATTTTCATCATTTAATCCAAACTTCTAGTGATGGAGACGGAGACGGAGTCCGGCGACGATGGCACGCCTCCTTCTTCTTTGTTCCAACCTAATTTCGTTCATTTCTCAAATCCCCCTCTGCCAATTTCCCTTTCAATCACCACAGCGACGCCTTTTAAATCTAGCTTTGCTATGATTGCCGAAGTTTGAACCACCACGTTCTCAGTTTTGTATTACTCTGACGAGCAGAGGGCCAAGAACGTACAAACAGACACAAAAAAAATTTGATTTTAATTGCACGTAATATGATTCTCTTACGATTTTTTGATTCAGATTGCTTCAAGCATAAAAAGATTGAATCGATTATGACATGAGAGAATGAAATGGAAATCGTGAAAACAGATTTGGGAGGTGAAGATTCTAACATTAAAAGAGAAATCAGAGGCCAATTCAAATCACTTCTCATGAAATCCAGTCACTTTTGGCCTGATTTCTATTTTTTTCAATTTCAAGCGGACAAAAATCAAAATGAATTCATTTATTTAATCAAATTTTATCCCAAACACTAAAATTAGAGGAGATGAATTTAATTCATTGATTTTGTTGTGTACATACGTAGCCTTTATTAGATTGAGAAAAAAAAAAGATAAAAATGAATTTTGTAAGGTTTTTGTGTAGAAGATTGCACTGTTAAAAAAAAGTGTTAGGGAATTTTGATTGATTTTTTTATATGTTTTCTTGAGTCAAATTATGATTGGGTTGATTTTTCAAAATTGACATGTGACAGCGAGTGTAGCACACCTGCTTGGCAGAAAGTGGTTTAGAAGAACAAGGTGAAGGGAATTGTCATCGAAAACATAACCGCGTCGGCGAAATCACCAGTTAAAATTTTCTCGAATTCGAATAGGATTTTCTCAAGAACCATTAATAGGGTTTAAAAAAATTTATATCACAAATAAAACTTACTTGGTAGTCTCTTTGAAAGACGAATGCCATTAAAGCTCTCAAGTGGAAGCTCTCCAATATCACGTGCACGAACTCCTATCGAATCGGGACCGGTACTAGCCGAATGGACGAAGAACAAGAGAGAACTCCAAGAAAAAGAAAAATCCTAATTAACCATGGCTGGAAATAAAATACTAATTAACCATGGCTGGAAAAAAACGTGATTTGCCCCCATTATGGCGGCCTCATATTCACGTTTTTATTCCTACAATGTTGGAATAAAATTAGATTTCTTTTTTTTCTTTATTATTATTTTTTTCTATATACACTCTAATTAGATTAAGTTTAGGTTTAATTAAATCACGAATATGACCCAATAAATTTAATAATTAAACCTCATAGTTTAATTCCTTAAATAAATTTAATTATCAACTTTCATAATTTACAAATTAACCCATAGACAAAATAAGGATTGCAATTTAATCAAATAAATTGTCACACTACAAATTAATTTAATTAACTAAACTTAGTTAATTAATTATTTTAGTATGCAATACTTTATGATCAAATTTATTCAATTAAATTATCATACAATTTAATCAACTTAATTTAATTTAATGAATAATACAAAATAAATTTTATTATACCATTAACTAAATTAATTTCTTGGAGTTATATAGATTATTCAATTACATTGATTTGACATGTCAATTAATTAACAATCAATTCTTCATCAAGTCTCGTAACATTGCATGTATAAGGAATCTCATATCAGTAGTTCTAAGCGTACGATCCTTTGGGTCTATCCATATGTTGGCAATGATATTCACCCATAGACTGTAAGCGGATTCTAGCAAACCATTACAGCCCCTAATTGGGACAGAATACAGCCATTTATTAAAGATACTGAACCCAGTAGTTATCTCACAAAATCTTTTGCTAGCTGACATCAATATGATGAACAAGAGGCATAATGTTTGTCACTCGTTATGCAGTTCATCGTATTTCTTGATCTAGAATAAAATGATAAAATAAGTCAACGACTTATTGGACGTCCTTATCAGTTTCATTCATCAAGTGGTCGGTGATTCATTTCGATTTATCAAATCGAATGGCAATCCTATCACTTCAACACTATCACTAATGTGGTCATGAAATATACCGAGTATACCCGTACTTGTAATGTAATATTTAAAGACCCATTAGTAATATACTACAGCATACTCAATTCCACATCCGTAATAAGTTGAAATCGAGTCCGAGGATAACTGAGACCTACTCAGCAAATTATCTATGACATACAACCATGTGACTTTGCTGTGTGGATCGGTCAAACCCTATTTTTTTAACATGTGCCCATGTTCATGATCTACTTTACCAAGTGACATAGCAACTACATTGCTATAGATCATCCAACATACAAGTTTTCCGCTTTATTTATTCCCATGATTAAAACAGACTTGGGACATTCATGATTATCAATCAATGGATACTCTACTCATATTATAGCACAAGGTATTATTGCAGTAGATTATTGCCTTTATAATGTGATACTGCATGAACCAATGCCTTTAGAACTAGGGCACATCAACAATTCCAATACAAGGGAGTTATGTGGTGCATTTTTTCTAAGTTGGGGGTGGCTGTAGGGATGTTGTCAAAGTTCAAGGGCACGAGTTTTTTTGACCTAAGTTGAGACACCTTTTGATGGTTTACTCTTAAAATATACAATCAATTTTCAATTAAATAAAAATTACAGGATTAAATAATTAATGTGATATTGATATTGACAAACAAGGTTAAAACGACATTTATTAATAAAAGGGAGGTAATAAACATATTTTTTATTTTAAAAAGAAAAGTGTGAATTGGAAAATATTTATTTTACTCTATTTCATTATCAGAGAAGAAATAAAATAACTTAAAATGTCATAAAATGGATTTATGTAGTTACTTCTGTTCCATATCGGTTTGGCTGCATTTTATATAAAATATTTACTTGTAAACAAAATTTAAGTATGGAACTATTATAAATAATTTGGGTTTATTGTTCATGCATCCATTCATTTCAATCTCGTCGAAGTAATAAAATTCAATATGAATTACATGAAGCTATTTTCATCTCTTCTCTTACTTGTCTTGCTATTTCAGATTGAAGGTCAGTCCAACTCCAATATTCTTTACTACATATCAGTAAATTTCTTTAAATTATTGTTTCTTTTATCAGTATTATTTGTAGGTAATTAATTTTTTAATTGAATATTGTTTGTAATTAATTTTGAAAATATTATATAGATTTGAGAGTTCAGGTGACCGAAGCAAGTCTATGCAAGACAAAGAGCAAAAATTACAAACCAATATTTGAATGCACACATGAGAAATGTGCAACAACTTGCTTTAATGAAGATAAAAAATATGATGATGGCGAATGTGAAGGATCAGTATTCTAGAAAGTGTGTTATTGCTATTATGTTTGTTAATTCTCGAATTTTGAGGACAATTTGAAATTCTATCAATATCATATTGAAAACTAGTCCAATCTTGTTTCAAATTTGGTCATTTTTATCAATATTATTATAATAATATTCATGTTATTATGTGATCTGTGTATTTTCCAATTTATATTTTAAAGCTCAAGTTCATACTGAATGTTAATGATTATATATACATATAAAGCTTAATCAATACATAATTAATCAAAATAAGGTGTATGTATATACAAGCATGAATATATACATGACAATTAACTAGGGTCAAAATTATTTTCGAATTCTATTTTGTTGTGTTATATGGTTTATGGGTTAGGATTTTTTAAAGAAAAATTCCACCCACTAAAAGCTATACCAATTATATTTGTACATGTTTTGTCTATACAATAATTCATTTGACTCAATACACTTTATTTTTACACATTAATTTGATCCAAAGTTGATAGAAATCATTCAATCACTTATCAATTTCCTACAAGATTCCTAATTTAAATGTGATTCCTAAATATCATCAACTACTATTAGTAATAATCATCAGATACAGTTCCAAATCAACAAATTGATAATCCAATTGGCAATACTTTTTAAATAGTACTCTAAGAAACACATCACACGGGATGTGTTAGGTATCATAATATTCACAAAATTGAAGGATTGTGTTCTCATGATACCAAAAAAAGCAGATACAGATCACTAAAATCTGCCCATAAAGAAAGCCCATTAACACACTTCAAAAACTCTATATGGAAGTTTATTGATACCTTTAAAACCTTTTGGCACCAGATTTTCTATGTTTCATTATAATATGTTATCATAGAAAATTATCAAATTGATGATTATATATTTATGGTTTCGGACCATGAAAAAACTGTATGAAAAAAACCATGAAAGAAAATATATGTTTTTAATTTTATTACAACACTGTACCATGAAAAACCACCCTAGTGAAATTGATCGTAAAATTTTATGATGAATGATTGATTGTAAAATTGATTGTATATTTTAGGCCTAAAAGACAGGATCAATTTTCAAATGAACATAAGTTATTGGAGATAATTATTTTGTTATATTTAATATAACATTGATATTGACAAACAACCTTAAATCGTTATTTATTAAAAAATGGAGATAATGCACATTTTATGTATCCAAATGAAAAGTTGGATTTGAAAATGTTTATTTTACTCTCTTTTATCACCAGGAAAGAAATGAAACAACTTACAATGTCATAAATGAATTTATGTATTTACTTAAGCAATATATGATATTTGGTTTTGGTTGCATCTTATATTAAATATATACTTGGAAACAAAATTTAAGTATGGAACTACTATCTATAATTTGGTTTTATTGTTCTTGCATCCATTCATTTCAATCTCTTCTAAGTAATCGAATTCAATATGAATTACATGAAGCTACTTTCATCTCTTCTCTTTCTTGCGTTGCTATTTCATATTAATGGCCAATCCAACTCCAATATTTTTTCCTACATATATCAGTAAATTTCTTTAAATTATTGTTTTTTTTTTCCATCAGTATTGTTTGTAGGTAGTTAATTTTTTTTATTGAATATTTGTTTGTTATTAATTTTGAAAATATTATACAAATTTGGGAGCTCAGGTGACCGAAGCAAATCTATGCAAGATAAAGAGCAAAAATTACAAACAGATACATCAATGCACAGATGAGAAATGTCCAACAACTTGCTTCAATGAAATTGAAAAATAAAATAAAGGTGGCGAATGTAAAGGATCGTTTCTGGAAAGTGTGTTATAGTTATTAGGAATGTTATTTCTCGAATTTTGAGGACAATTTGAGATTTTATCAATATCATACTAATAAAAGCTAGTCCAATCTTGTTTTAAGGTGGGCCACTTTTATCAATATTATTATAAAAATATTCATGTTATTATGGTTCATGTGTTTTCCGATTTATATTTTAAAGCTCAAGTTTTTATTGATATATATACATATAAAGGTTAATTAAAACAAAATTAATCAAAATAAGGTGTATGTGTACAAGTATCAATATTTACGAGCAATCAATTAAGGTCATATTTTGCTCATATTATTTTCAAATTCTATTTTGCTGTGTATATGGTTTATTGGTTAGGATATTTTCAAAGAAAATATGTCCCACCCACTAAAAGCTATACCAATTATATTTGTACATGTTATATCTATACAATAATTAATTTGACCAGTGATAAATTCAGAAATTTTTTACCGTGGTGTTCATATATATGTGTGTGTATGTATGTATGTATAAAATATTCAAAAATATCTACTAAATTATAATGTCATGAAAAAAGTTAATAGATGATAACGGTGAATATTTTTTATTGCATAATAAAATTGTAACATAATAGTAGAGTTGAAATTTATAAAGATTTATGAATATTTATTAAAAAAATGTATTTTTTTCTAGGATAAATATATAACTTTAACATTAATATGGTATCTATTTTTCAATGGAATCCACGTATAATTTAACATTAAATTTATATCATTTTTTAAAAAAAGGGTCTAATGACCCCATTATTTTTAACATGGCTTCGCAACTGAATTTAACTCAATACACATTACTTTTACAAAATAATTTAATCCGAAAGTAGAATATCATTCAATCACTTACCAATTTCCTACGAGATTCTTAATTCAAATGTGATTCCTAAATATCTCAACTACTATTAGTAATAATTGTTAGATACAGTTCCAAAATTATAAGTTGATAATCCGATCGACGATACTCTTGAAATAGTACTCTAAGTCATACATCACACGTGATGCATTAGATAGTGTAATATTCACGAAAATGAAAGATCGGTTTGGAATTGCTTTCTCATATTATTATTCTAAAAAGTTGAATTTTCAAATTATCCGTTGACTTTAGAATTTAACTTTAAGAAATCAATAATCTATACACCTTAATTATTTTTTTTTGGAAGGCGTGGAAAAGAATAGGCTAAACAATAGGCTGAGTGGGCACAAACACCAGTGTAATCATTATACGTGGAACTTAAGATAACAGGATGAAGAACATCCGAGAACTGCATTCCTAGGGGCGCTTGAATCGCCAATTTTGCTAAGAGATCCGCACAAAATTTGCTTTCCCGGTAAGTATGGATCACCCTAACTTGGCTCAGCCCAAAGAAAACGGTAGGATGTGGCATGATGTGGCACCGGTAACATCCCAGCCGCCCGAAAACTCGTAAGTCTCTAGTTAGTGCCTCATTCATTATACCGCCGGAAATAATGATGTTTAATAGAAGATGAGAAAAGGGCACGAGACGGAAAAATAAGAAGTTTTAATCTATTAAAAATGAATGTAGAATGAATGGACCCCACTACTTTATTAACCTTTACCTACTTCCCTTCCTCCTTCCTTTTCTATTTTTTTATTTGAAAATGGAAAAATGTTTTGTTTCATTTTGTTTCCGTTATTATCCTTTTTATGAATACTGAATTTAAAAGATTGGGTTTTGAATTGAGTCTACCTTTACACAGATTTACCAATTAAATTACAATCAGTTTTGTAGTATTCCATCTCCAAGTATTAGCAAAAATTTTTTTACTTATTTTATTATCTTATACTTTTTTCACTAATGTTCATTTCGTTGCATTGAATTATAAATATGAAATTTTCTATTGTCGATTTGATTATAATAATCGGTTAAAATTTGCGTTTGCCAATCGAGCTCACCAATTGAAGCATTACACCCCATTTGAGATTTTGACACCGTCAAGAGTCATCTTCATACTACGTGCCCAAGAATGATAATTCTCTCTTTCTAATAACGGTGTAACAATAACTAGGGACGGATATTCACCAGGATGCAAATAATATGGAATATTTTCATCCATTATGATATTAATGCCTTGTTTTGCCATTGCAGAACAATCAATAAATTTCTCAGAATTTAAGAAAGAAATCGATTGCTAAAGAAAGCACAAAATTAGGTTAAAGAACTGAATGCGGAAAGGAAAAAAAACGAAATTTAGAAGAATCAAATGCACAAAACACACTCTGATTCCATGTTAACATTGCAGAGAGATAGAGATAGAGAAAGAATCAAAAGAGCTTCCACCAGAGAAGCTGAAGAATTACAGAGAAGCTTTTACAATTGAAAAGTAAAAAGTAAAGTGAACAGGTATTGTGTTTGTACTTGTATATCTCGATCCTAATTGGCCTTAAATAGGAAAATATTAATTTAACCTTTTAATGGCTATATCAACAAACTCCAACTAACTTGAGTTTGTTAGTTCTAATACATTTTGTCTCATTTCCTCTATTGTGTTAATGAATTTTGATTTGTTCTTATTAATTCCTTAATTTGATAAAAAAATACGAATTAATTTAAATTTCGGTAGTTGAGAAAAATAAAGATATATGAAAAATTAATATGTAACGTTTAAAGGGACTAAACTAATTTATTTTTATGAAAATTAAGTGTAATTTTACAAAATTTAGGATATACTTTGAGAATTTGGAAAAGTTTGGAATGTATGTGCATATATAATCGGTACGTATATCTATATTGTAAATTGAATGGATGCAATGGATAATACACAATAAATGAGACACGTGTATACCATATCACAGAGTATAATTGAATTTTTTTTGTTGGGCCCATTTAATATTTTTCAAGACTTTAGTTTCAATAAATTGCTTTAATAAATTTTTATAGGATTGTTTGTTATGATTTTAAATAACATATTTTGATTTTTTATATTATTTAAATAGGAATTGTTTGACTTATTTTTTTTTATCAAAATTAATTATGTTAGTTATAAGATAATTTTAAAAATAAAATCTTTTAGAAAAACTGTTTTAGAAAAGTTCAACCAAAATGACACTTAATAACTTGCTTTAAGATTTGAATGTGAAAGAGACTAGACACGTGGGGTTTGGAATTAGAGTGGCATTAATTGGTCACAATTCCATGTTGTAGTTTTGTCAAAATTGTTCTTTTTTCGGAATAATGTGGACTCATTGAACATGCAACATATAAAAACTTGAAACTTTCACGTTTCAACCATACATGTGGACTTAATTACTTAGGCTCAGCAAACAATAAATGTCACTTGGAAATATTTTAACCATTCCTCTTCAACTCCCTCCTTCCATCCACAATAATTTTCTATTAATTTTTCTAACAAAACTATAAAAAGCGAAACATATCCAACCCTCTTAATTTTATGATTGGATTCTTTTAATTTTCAACGTATTCTATATAATGTTTTTTTTTTGTTTACGGGTTGATTGAGTTCTATGAAACTGAAACGGATTACTATTCAAATCCATAACAATTGCACTGCATAATGTTTATATAGTTTAAAATTATATAACTAACTCCAAAACTAAATTTTTTATGTCATAGGCTCGTTTAATAATGTTGTAGTTCACATTAAAAGCTATCAACATTGTATTAAACAAAATTGACTACGGTCAATTGCGAAAAAAGAATAAATTTTTTTCTTGTTATAGAAAAACGTATGCATGTGTGGAAAAAATAGTAGGTGTGTGTATGTTGTGAGGGCCACACATGGCGTCGGCTAGTAGCTGTGTGTTTGTTGATGGGACTCCACCAAGTTTGAATCCTTCTATTTTTTGCCATACAAATGTATCCGCCTTTTCATACTTACAAAACTCCATTTGACTTGGTAACCACTCAGCTAAGAATTCAAATTGGAATTTCATAAACTTCACTTGGGGAAATGTCAAAAAGTAGAATTTGGTGAATATATTTTATATTTTTAAATCTGGAGTTTTTTCTATTTAAATAATCTATAACACCTGTATTTTAGTTAAAAAAAAAATAGAATGCTAAACCAATCATTGTTAGTAGTATGTGTGATCATAATTGGCACCAGGCGTAGTTGTGACATGAATTCGTGTTCATGTGATTGTGTTATAAGTGTATGACAAAATTTCGATATTTAGTTTCGTGCAATAATCTTTTGTTTGTGTAACGTGATCTTATTTCTCTAATATAAATTTATATATTTATATGATCGTGTTTCCAGATATATACGATAAAATCGAATTATTTTGTAAAACACAACCCATTATTTTTTTTTTACTGTAAAATATGTCATTATTCTTAATATACACATTTTAGTTTCTTCATTCCAATTTCGTAAAAAATAAAATAAAAATAACAAGGTCTAGTTTGTCATTTCTGTGGAGTGCAGTTGTACAGATGTCCCACATAAATGATGCTTCATCACTTCTCTCGGGTGCTACTTAGTCAAGTTTTCCTCCTTCGTGAATTTACTCATATATCCTTTTATTAGTATAAGTGTATCCATTAATATTAATATATACTTGCATTGTGTGAAGTAATTTCCTCCACCACAAACATAAAAATTCCTTAGCTTTGATGATGCGACCAAAACTTGTGATCACTAAATGTTGTTACTTTGAATATTCAAATTGAGATACATCATATAAAATAATAGAGATATAATAATATTATTTTCCCTCCTCAATTTCATAAATCATAGATATATGTATAACAAACAACAACAAATCATTGATGTGTCAAAATTTGAATGGACTTCTTAAAATGTTCTGAAAGAAATTATATAAAAAATTTTTGATATTTTATTGAAAGAATCATATCCCATTTGCATAATTTAAAAATGGAAAAAAATAGAAAGAAAATTCAATCATATTCCCAATGTGACTTGAAACCATGATATCCTCTGTCCATATGGATTTCTTAATTATCAGATTAAAATATTCGTTACAATATTATTTAAAATGAAATGAAATAGAATTGAATGTAATTTATAATCGAAGTGAATTAATTGAATGTAATTAAAATAATGAATTCGTTTGAAATTGAACAGAAGTAACAACAAACTGGAAATAATCTTCGAGTAGAATTTAGAGAGAAAAAGGATTTTTTACATGGAGGTAACTCTTTTTTCTCAAGGTTAATTAATACCCTCCATCAGTAATTCATTTAATTAAAATATAAAAATTATAAATATTAATTTATTTCAAAATTTCATAATTCTTTTTCATCTTTCTTTCATGTATGTCCTTATTTATTTTTATGTTATTTTTAAGAGAGTTAAAATTGAATACATTAGTTTGAATTAAATATAAGCATGAACTTGTATTTTCCTACCCTTATTAAATGATTTCTTAATTAGTATAAATATGCAACAGGACGGAAAAAAATCTGCTGTCCCCATTTCTGTGTCCCCTTCAATGTATCCCATTCAAAATGTGATAAGTGTAAGATACAAAGGAAAGAGAATCTCACTAACAAGAAAGAGAAAATTAAAGTGAATAAAATAATTTCAAAAATTTACACTTGTCAAATTTTGAATGGGGTACACTGAAGGGGACATAGAAATGGGGACAGCAGATTTTTTTTCCCAACAGGACTACTGTAAAAAAAATGAAAGGGAGTAACATTGATAAGGTCCAATTTTTGACTGGCAATGAATTATAAACTACTGTTGTAGATATTTTTTTCACAAATAAAACATAAATAATAAGCAATTGGCAAATAAATAATGGTGGGTGGTTCATTAACCAATAATAAATTTTAATAATATATTAATCAAATGGCCGGAGATTAAGCAAATTTTAAAAACACAAACAAATACAAGT
>CATIWQ010063077.1:0-24125 GCA_949673415.1 Euphorbia schlechtendalii | reverse complement strand
GCAACCACCCGCTAACCTAATAATTACATTTCCCGAAAAAAGAAATTGCGATACCCGAAGGAAAATTAAAATCCTAAACATACATCTAATCCTAATCTTCCTGCATCCACAAAGGTTAGCACAGGGGATAACACGTATGTTTGATTTTGGATTTAGTGAGGCCCGCGTGGCCTTAAGAAAAATCAATCACGATATTGTTTATTTAAATAAAACTGTTAGTTTTATTAGCACATTGGTTGCTCATTTTAATTAATGAAATTGCTCGCATGGTAAAAAGTGTGGTCTGTTATCCGGGAATATGTTTTATTCCCTTCATGGGGGTGTTCTAACATATATCTTCTTATGATAAAGAAAAAGATGAAGAAGATTTACAACAGTTAAAATAAAATAAAAGATGAAAATCCTAGGTTCACAGGAGAGTTCAAAAGAAGAAATTAAACACTGAAAGCATGGAATTGCAATTCTAGGAACTCAGAGGCTTACCGTTACTTAACGAATCCACGTCGAAGAATTCGATCGGTCGTTTAGAAATCCTCCACGTCCTTTGAGTTTAGGTAAAAAGGTTGTAGTAAAAAAGTCCAAAAAATTGTTCGTTTCAATTCTCAGGAGCAAAGGTCGTTCTAAAGCAATGTTATTTTTATTTGATAATTTTTCCGGGCCCGTTTATCGAAAATGATCCTACTATTTATAGGAAAATCCCGAAAGAACCAAAAAAGGAAAGTTTATCCGGCAAGGGGCCTCGCCGGAGAAAAGGCCTCGCGGAACTCTTCACGAAGCCTCGCGCGCGAGGCTCGCTCGTGCGTTCGCGAGGCTGCCTCCGCGTGAGGCTGCCTCGCATGTGCGCTGCGAGGGTTCCTTAAGACCCTCGCGCGGAGCCCCCACGAGGGTTCCTTAGGAACCTCGCGGGCAGGCCCCGCGAGGGTCGCTTAGGACCCTCGCGGGGAGGCCCCGTGAGGGTTCCGTAAGACCCTCGCAGGCAGTCCCTACGAGGGTATCTTAAGACCATCATGAGGGGTCTTGCAAGGTTCCCTCACATTTCCGCAAGGCTCCCTCGCGTGCGCGCTAGGCTGCTTCGCGCCAGCGTGTCTCCCTTGCGTGTGCGCGAGGCTGCCCGCTATCGGGATTACGTCTCCTTCATTTTTTTTATTTTATTTTATATTATTATTATTATTATTATTTTAGTTAATTAATTTCTAAATTAAATAATTTAGAGACGAGGAGGATTCCAATTCAGATACGTCAGGATACTCGAAAATGTGTGATTCAAGGATAAAATCCCGTAAAAGCCATCATCATCGAACACGCGAGCTAGTAAAAAATCTCGTGCTCACACTAAGCTCAATAAAAGATTCATATGTTTTATCTTTGCTTCTCAGCAAGACTACCCAAGTGAATCTCGTGAAGCCATCCACAACCACTAATGAGAATCTCTTACCACCCAAGCTCATGGGTTGAACTGGGCCGAAAATATCTAGGTGTAGGAGCTCTAACTATCTTTTAGTTACTACATGATTTATTGATCTAAATGAATTCTTAACTTGCTTACCTAGTTGGCAAGCTTAGCACAGTTTGTCCTTCTAGAAGCTAATGCTGGGTAAACCCACAATTAATTGTTTTTTGGCTAGTTTGGACAGAATGTTCATATTTATATGACCCAACCTTCTATTCCAAAGCCACGAATTATCCTCCTTAGATACAAGACACAAATTAGTGGAGCCAAGGGACAAATCAATCATATAAACATTATTGATTCTAGGAGCAAAGAGAATAGTTGATTCAGTCTTACAATCAATAACTAAACAGCTTGTCAAGTAGAATGTAACCTTTCTACCTTTTTCACAAAGCTGGGTTACACTAAGTAAGTTGAACTTGAGTCCTTTGACCAGAGAAACCTCTTCAATTAAGGGAGAAACACCAGCAGTGCCACAGCCCACAATCTTCCTTTTTTATTATCTTAGAAGTTGACATTTCCATTTCTTTTACACTTCAATGAAATGAACTAGCTTTCATGTGATATACCTTGAGCATCCGCTATCTAAATACCACATTCTAGAGTCATCAGCGAATCAAAGGCTCATCTACAAAACAATTATGTTTTCTTAGGTACCCATGCTCTCGAGCTAGGTCCTCCTTTGTTAGTAGTGCTTAAATTACTCTAGTCGTACTTGTCATAATGACCATTTTTATGTCTACAGAGAATTGTAGAATGTCTAGCTTTTCCACAAAAACCACACACCGTTTTTTATTTGGCCTGGCTCGCTTTCTACTTTTTGAAGGAATTCTTCCTCTTATAATTATAAGTTTGGTTTATCTAAGCTTGACTATTGGCTAGAGAAGAAACCCGCTCCTTCTTTAAACCTGTTATCTTAGTAGTCATCTCAACTAATTTCTTAGTGTGCTTATTATTTAAGCATTCATGATACTCAGCTTTTTCTTAAAGAAAGCGGATATCTAGAGATAAGGAAGCGATTGTGTCTTCCTGATCTTCACTTCTCCTCAATAGCTCCTTGATGTTCTTCCCCTACTTATTAGTCACTTTCATAACATCAAAGAGTACCTGGTCGAACTCTTCAATGAAAAAAGGGATTTCAAAATATACGTCAGCTTAGGAGATTTCCCTCTGCTCTACTCATCTTCAGAGTCAGTGATGGTTTGACTTCCATTTAAAGTGGATGTTGAGCCTTCGCCTCTTTCATTCTCGATCGTCATTAAGCAAATGTTGGCAGAATCAGTTACCTCTTCATCAAATGATGAAGATTCTTGTGAATCACTCCATGTGGTAGCAAGTACCTCATTCTTCTTAGCGAACCTCTTCTTATATCTTCCCTTCTTAGTCTTAGGGCAGCTCGACTGGATATGGTCTTTTTCTCCACAGCCAAAGCATTTGATATCTTTTTTGTGTTCTTTCTTCTATCCTTCCTTAGCTCCTCGTTGGTGCTGAGTTGACTTGGTTTTAGAGGGAAAGTTCTTCTTGTTGAACTTCCTGTCCTTTTTCTTAAAGTGTTTGAAATGCTTAGTCTGAAAGGCCATTTGCTCATCAGAATTACAGCTTGTTGTGGATTCATCTGATGAATCAACTTTCAAGACAATGGCTTTGCCCTCTCTCTCCTTGCCTTTACTCCTTTTGGAGTTATTGGTATATTTCTTTAGGCTCATCACCTGAGTTAGCAAGGTGCCTATCAACTCATCATAGTTGTAGGTCTTAAGATCATGAGCCTCCTTGATCGCGCTCTTCTTTGCATCCCACTCTAAGGTTAGAGTACAAAGAATCTTCTTCATCAGCTCCTCCTTGGTGAAATCCATGCTAAGCATCTTCAATTCATTAACAATGTTAATGAACCTGGTATTCATGGCATGAATACCCTCGCTGGCACCCATGTGGATAATCTCATACTCTCTCAGCATGAGGTTGATCTTGGACTCCTTGACCTTGTACGTCCCCTTGTAGGTAATCTCCAACTTCTTCCAAATTTCTTGTATTATCTTGTAGCCCTGAGACCCTATTAAATTCAGTAAGATCTAGCATATAGTGTAAGTAATTAATCGCTACTGTATTCTCTTTGAGAAGCCTCGAGTCAGCATCGACATAATCGTCTAGATTGACTGGAACACGTTGCCCATTCATAACCACAGAAGGAATTCATGGTCTAAGCATGATAGAGAACCGTGCTTGCATGCTTTGTGATTGTATGAAGTTTTTCATGCAATTTTTCCAAAACGTGTAGTGATTACCATTGAATAACGGTGACCTAGTTATAGACATTCCCTCCTTAAGGAGCACTATTTATCCTGAGCTAGAATTGTAGGTTTTGTAAGACATTCCCTCTGATACCACTTATTGGTCCTTATACAATTTGATTACACAGCAGAGGGGGTGAATGCTGTTCTTGGTTACTTTTTGGATATTATAAAATATTTACCAAGTTTAAGTTTTTTTATGCGTGTGTTGAGAGATTCGTAGTGAGCTTGGTTTAAAAACTTATAAACTGCTCAGCTTTGCTTGCACAGTTTATCTTCAATCACTTGCTGAGTACTCTACTCAGCACGGATTGATTTTTCAAGCAAAACGATGAAAAGATAGAGATAAAGTGATGAATGAGGAACGTGACAAAGGCACAAACAAGTAAGGTTAGAACTTCAACATCTAAGATTTATCCTAGTCCGGCCCCTAGCCTACCTCTAGTTCTCGGATTCCTTTTCGAGCTTTAATACACTAGTGATTTTGTTCCTTCCTAAAGCAGAGAAGCCTTTACAACGGGTAGACTCTTTTACAAAAAGTACCTTTCTTTCTAACTACCTCTCAAACCACAGTTTGGGTACCCTTCCCAAATCGTCACTCAATTTTCTTAAAAAGAATTTTGAATAGAGAATTCAACTTATAGAATGTTGAATTCTTTACAATGTTGAAACTAAAGTGATTTTCTCTCTATTACAAATAGATATGGAATTATATTATTTTTTGATTTCTTGAAATGGAATTTCTTTAAGCTGAGAGTAAATGAATAGATTTTCAGCTCTTTAAGAAATTCGAGGTGATTCACCAAGTTTGAATATCTGCTTCAGTCTTCTATTAATAGTTGAAGGTCTTGTAATTAACCGTTGCAACTTCTCATCCTGACAGCTCTTTAATTTTTCTTCTCTTCAAATCTTTCTAATTTTCCCGTTGGAGATAAATTCCAAGACATTTAGAAATAGAGATTTTGAACGTTGAAGCATTAGATTAATCCGTTGCCAAAAACTTGTTTATCTTCAAGCAATCTATTCTGATAGATAGGCGTGCAAGATAAAACATGGCATTCTACCATTAGTTGACTTGCTGAAGTTTGCAGAGGTGCACGGAGACATTGAGAACGGTGTATGAAAGAGGATTCCTTTTATCTTAGACTTTAGTGAGGAATATCCAACGTTTTGAACTGACACCTTTTGTCTTATAAGGACCATTGAAATATCTTCTTTAATTTCAGCTCTTTTTCACCTGAAAAGCATCAAAGGTATATTTCGTTTCTCATAGAAACTGTTAGTAGCGCAAGTATCAAATATTTCTCTAAGTGTCAAGGATGACAACTTTTCAAAATAAAAGCTAACTCAGCTACTAAGTGGATATCTTCAAAACTACATAATACTCAGCTCAACTCAACTTATCTTACTCTAAGCTATAACTTAATTAATTACTTAGTAAACTAAGGATTTTTCCCTTAAACAAACTCAAGTAAACTTCATTAATTAAAAGTATATTTAATACTCTATTAATTTCACTATCCTAGTCAGGTTGTTATTTCCAAAACGTTTTAAATACTGTGAAGTTCTATTAACTTGGGTTCAACACTTAAAACATGCATAGTATGGCATAATTTACACATTGTTTATCATCATATAATGTAAATATGGCCTAAGCATGGTATAGGTAAGGGTGTGAATATGAATGGACTTGACATATGCACGGTAAAACATGGTAAAGTATGGTATAAACAAGGCGCGGAAGAAGCATGGTATATGCATGGCATGCTTGGCATAAGCATGGTAAAGATAAAATAAATATAAGCATGCCCAACTTATACATGGTGTAGGCAAGATAATCTAGGCACATACATAGCATACTTAGAATAAAAAGAAAGGTATATATATGGTATAAATGTGGCGTGGTATGCATATGATATATTTAAATTAATGGCATGACATAGCCTAAACTAAATGTGGGATAGTCATAAAATATAAATGATATGGTTAAAGCAATGACATGGCATAGCCTAAACTAAATATGGTATAGTCATAAAATATACATGATATGGTTAAAGTGATGACATGGCATTACCTAAACTAAACATGGTATTGTCATAAAATATACATGGTATAGTCAAAGCAATGGCATAGCCTAAACATGGTATAGTCATAAAATATACATGGTATGGTCAAAGCAATGATATGGCATAGCCTAAACTAAATATGGTATAGTCATAAAATAACATAGTGTAGTTGGGATTGGGACATTCTATAAGTATTTCAAGAGATATACAAAATGCATAAATAAATGAGACTTGACGTATGTGTTTGTGTCTACATAAAATTTCATGGTCAACATATGTAACTCGAACCATATAGCACATATAGCAAGTCATGGAAGTAGCATGTAACACGTAACATGGCAACACATATCATGTAGCATGACATCATTAGCATAGCAACATGTATTATACAGTTTATATCACAACATTGCAAATAAAGGTATTCTTCCAACCATATCCCTCCAATTCTCATTTTTACTCAAAAACCTTGATTGGGTAAAGCTTCTAGAACTAGGCTTGGCTATAAAAAAACTTTGACATCCATCAGGGAATGAAAAGTGCAACCTAAAATATTAATTTTTGTGAGTTGGGTAATCCTAGGGGAAAACAAGTACTATGGCTTACTATATGCAGGGTGAAAGTCTAGTTGTTGATGTAGATGGTTCTCATAGAACTACAATATACCTCAAACCCCGTGAAGAGTATTAAGCGTACGATATAGCTACGAGTGGCTATTCATTGGGCATCCCTAAACACTGTGAAGATTTTAAGCAATACTTTCCTAAATAAGGCATCATTTCCTAATTGCAAAATATTCTAACTATATCAAATGTCAATTTTATGTTAAATAAAGAATATTGGATAAAATTAACTTAAATAACTTTTTTGTACTTCATCAAATCTTTTAAACTTTGAAATTAAGTTAAATAAAAAATGTCCAACAAAGTTGTCACTATCAGCGGTTAACGCTATCGGTGTAGATTAGGTTAATTCCTTATTCGGGACATGTTTCATAGTTCAAGACATTTCACTTATTTTTGGGATGTGCCAAGGATTTCATTCCCTTAAAATTTATTCCAAATAAGGGACTACCTACTTGAGAAATAATATAAAAGATTTAGAAACCTAAATTCATAAATTAAGAAATAAAGTCGCCACCTAGATTAGCTCTTCTAGAAGATTTCGGTATAGTATCATTTCCATGCACAATTTTACACCTTAACTTAGATATTTGAGTTTAGATTCATTATATAAATTAATTTCTTGTTACAAGTATAAATTATATCAATATTTTATGTTGGTCCTTAGATGGCTTATATAAAGAGCAGGGGGGGTGAATGTGTTTCCTTGTTGCTTTTTTTTGTTTTATAAAAAAAAGCTTTACCAAGTTAAGCCTTTAGATGTATGCTGAGTGCTCCATGGTTAGCTAGGTCTAAAAACTATAAACTACTCTTTAATCACTACTGAGTACTTTACTCAGCTTAGATTGGTTTTTCAAGAAAAATAATTAATAAAGATAGAATGATGAATGAGATGAACGCGATAAAGACAAGCAATTAAGGTTAAAACTTCAAAAACTTGAGATTTTATCCTGGTTCGACCCCTAGCCCACCTCTAATACCCGGATTCCTTTCCGATCTTCAATCCATTAGTGATTTCATTCCTTCCTTAGGTGGAAAAGCCTTTATAGCAGGTAGAAAAGATTACAAAAAGTACCCTCCTTTCTAACGACCTCTCAAACTCAAATTAGGTACCCTTCCTAAACTGACACTCAGTTTTATCAAAGAAGTTTGCAAACTGAGGAATTTAACTTATAGAAATGTTGAATCCTTTACAATGTTAAATCTTAAGTGTTATTCTCTCTATTACAAATAGATGTTTACACCATCTTTGTTGATTTCTTGATTTGGAATTTCTTGAAGCTGGGAGTATTTGAATAGAGTTTCAGCTCTTTAAAGAAATTCAAGGTGATTTACCAAGTTTGAACGTCTGCTCCAGTCATCTATTTATAATTGTAGGTCTTGGAATTAGCCATTACAAACTTCTCATCCTGATAGCTCTTCAATATCTCTTCTCTTCAAATCTTTCAAATTTTCCCATTGGAGATACATTCTAGGATGTTTAGAGGTAGAGATTTTGAACATTGAAGCGTGAGATTAATCCATTGTCAAAAACACATTTGTCTTCAAGCAATCTATTCTAGTAGAGAGGTGTGCGAGATGCAATGTGGAATTCTACCATTCGTTGACTTGCTGACATTTGCAGAGGCATGCATAGACATTGAGAAATAGCACGTGTCAGAGGATACCTTTTATCTTGGACTTTAGTGAGGAATCTCCAACATTCTGTACTGACACCTTTTGAGAGTGAGGACCAAAGGAATATCTTATAAGTATATAATTACACTTATTATCAATATAATTTTATACACTAAACACTATAGTTTTAGTCATTTTTGTGCTTCATATAAAAGATTTCACGTGGTATGTAGTTGTTTTCTGTGCAAATGCATATACTAGGTAAATCTTGGGAGTAAAATGATCTAAAGTGGAATTCTATGTAAAAAGAGTGAGAAAGGTGCGAAAAGATGAGTGGAACATAATGATTTGGCTTAGGATCGATGCTGTCAAAGATCGGTAACGTTATAAGGAGAATTCTGAAAAAAAAACACAATTCATGGTCACGACAATCATTCGAAGTCGGGACTTGTATATCGCAGTCACGACTCCGTTGGCTTTCTTGTTAAATCTTCTTAACTGCCAATCGCCAGATAAGAGCGGTCAACCGCCATCAACTACCAACAAGAAGACACCTATCAGAAGTCAACCAATCATGAAAAGTTGACTATCCATTATGGATTAGATTAAAGCTTCTCAACCAATCACAATGAAGTGATGCAATCTTTCACCAATGGACATAACTCTTCATTTGGATAGATGCAACCCTTCAAACACTATAAATAGGGCTACAATCCTTACAAATTCATGCAGTGGAATGGAGTGCAGCATTAGAGTGCAATTATAGAGTTAAGTATAGTGTGTGTAGATAGAGAATAAAATATCTAGTTTCTCTACCTTCATAAGTGTTAGTGAGAAAATGTTTAAGTGGTTCGAATCCTTATTTTGATCACTAGATTTCTCTATATATTTGAATGATTGTTGTATAAGTGTACTTGAAAATCATTTATTAATAAGTGTTTTCATTTTTTAACATTCGTTTGTTCGATATTCACAAAGAATAACATCCTAGCAAAGGTTCTGTACGGGCCGAGGTCGAATTCAAAGTAGACGTAGGAATTACAGGAATTGTTGGCTCCCACTAAAGAATGGATACGGTTTGATCAACTTTAGCTTTCACTTGCATACCTTACTTTGAGTGGATGACGTTTCGGTGGTCCTGCATAGATGCCATGAGGTGCCGGCCCTGTGAGATGTGGCATGGGGTTTTCGAAAACATGGATTTTGGGCTTTTGGAAAAGAGTGCTTTGCTTTGAAATGTGTGATTTTGAAGCTTAAAAGACTCGAGATAATAATCTCTAGCCTATGGTACTCAAAGTCGCTACCCGGATCAGCTCTTCCGGAAATTTCGGTACAACCTAGATCCGTTAAGCTTAAGCGATACCATAGTTCAGAGATTCGAGTCCGTGATGAGTTATCTATTTCATCGTCATTTGAGTTAAATTACATTTTGAGTGAGAAACCACGTTTATAATATTCGAACTAAACTAGATGTTTTCGGTTTATGTTTATCACGCATGCATAAAATAGTAAGTAAATTGTGAAAAGTAAACACGTAGGAAATTAAATGCGCCTATTCTACTGGGTATTAATTACATCACTGGGCTTGGGGTTTTACAAATCGCCTAAATACATCAAAATCTAAGGGGTGCAATCACCTAGAATACATTGATATCTAATAAATATTACATTGGATTTTGAAATTGAAAGCAATACCCGAAGGAAAGTAAATCCTAACATACATCTATCCTAGACTACCTGCATCCACAAAGGTTAGCACAAATACGGCACAACCAAATAATTGCAAGTATGTTCATTTTGATTTTTTATGAGACCCGTATGGTCTAATTTAAAACATCAGAGAGTTTGAAATTTCTTTTTCACAAAAAAAGTTCATTTTATACACACAAGTTTATTTAACCCATTTTAGTGAAAATGCCACATGCGAATATTTGTTGGGTCGGTTATCCGGGAAATTCGGTTCCCTTTGTTGAGGTTTCCTAACACACTTCATAATAATTTTGAAAGAAAATAAATCTAGGTTAAAAACATAAACTGTGAAATTATTAAAATATTCCGATAAAATAACGTTCCGGCGAATGAAACTCAGGTTTGTAATTTTTAAAAGGAAAGCTTCATGTTACTGAAAACTCAGATCTTAGATCTGAATGGGCACCACTGACCCTCTCGAACATGAATTGAAACTCAAAAATTTTACAAATATTCTACCCTGTATTTTACCTGGAAAATGACATCATTGAGCGATATCTTGATATCGTTCAACGATATCGCGATATCGATGTTGGACATGCAGAATACATGCAGTTTTGCTGTTTTTGCCAATCTTTACATTTTCACATATTTAACATATCAAACACATATATAAGATAAAAACACGTGAAGCACGACTCTAGGAACTCAGAGGCTTACCCCATAGTCGTGAATCCACTTTGTTCGATCCACGAGAATACCCGGAAAGTCCTCGTTTCTTTGGTTTGATTTGCGATTTTTGAGGAAAACGAAGATTAGAAGTCTACATTTTGAGGGAAGGTAGTTCTTCCTGGATATGGTGTATGTAATGAGAAAGGGAAGAACAAGAGGTGCTTCTTCCTTTGGGTTTAGATCTTAGAAATGCTCTAAAACCTAAACTTTGAACTTTGGTTTGTGTTTTGTGTTTTTGGGATATTTTTTTTGTTATTTTTTCTGATTCCTTATGCAGAGAGCTTTAGTTTTTCTTTGAAAAGAAATCCCTCTGTTCGTTTTCTGCTCCTCCCTCTATTATAGACTCCCTTCAATCTAAAAGAAATCCACTTGCACCCACACATTTTGTCATTTTCCTATCATTTTCTTCCACCCTCTAGTGGTCATAATGGTTGGAAACATGTTGACAAGGTGTCTTGGTGGAAAAGTCCAAATTATGGGTGAGGGATGGGTGTTTTTCATTGAATAATGCAAGATCTGCTTTTTTTTCTGTCTATAAAGTTGATATCGTTAACGATATCGGTGGATATCGTTAACGATATCGAACAAGGTAGAAAGTTTTTTCTTGGTTTGGGTTTTTTAAAGGGAAAAAAGGCCCAAAGAAATAAGTTAGATGATTTTCGGATGATTTCGAGACCTTGCAAAATGTAAAAAGCTAACAAGGGAAAAATTATTGCTTCATCATCGAACTCGCGAGTCAGGAGTAAAAATCCCATGCTCACTGCCCCTCGTGGGATCATTACTGATATGAGATCAGTATGGTCCCACGATTGAAAGAGCAGCAGGGTTTAGAGATAATACCTGCCTAGTAGCGGTTGGCACTCCTTGGGGATGATGGCTGGAAGCTTTCATCTTGGTGTGGCATCTTTCGGGGATTAGTCTCTTGGTGCCCCTCGTGAATTGCCCGTTTGGAAATGATTGCCCCTGGAGGTTGACCTTTGACTGGTTAATACCATCAGGACCATTGGGGAGAGAACGTTGGCCGTGTGCCTTCGTTCTTCTGGTTGAGAATCCCATGTATAGGCTGTGAAAAGCCTACTGAAGACATGGATCATAGAAAATCCGCTGACCGTGAAAAGGTTGGGACAAGGTGTGAACTGTAGAAAGTTCAGATGACTATAAAAAGTCAGGATTTTAAACTGTAAAAAGTTCAAATTACTGTAAAAAGTCAGGGTTTTGAATTATAGAAATTTCATATGACTGTAAAAAGTCAAGGTTTTGAATTGTAGAAAGTTCAGATGACTGTAAAATGTCAGGGTTTTGAATTGTAGAAAGTTTGGATGACTGTAAAGAGTTAGGATTTTGAACTGTAAAAAGTAGGGATTTTGAACTGTAGAAAGTTCAGATGACTGTAAAAAGTCAGGATTTTGAACTGTAAATTGTTTAGATGACTGTGAAAAGTCAGGAATTTTAACTGTAAAAAGTTCGGATGACTGTGAAAAGTTAGGATTTTGAATTGTAGAAAGTTCGGATGACTATAAAAAGTTGAGATTTGGACTATAGAAAGTCTACGGTGGATGCCCCTTATGAGTTAGGTTGAATGTGCCCCTCGGAACTGCTGGGGAAAGGATGAAAGCCGTGTGTTCCATTCCTTTGATGATACGTTGACTGTAGTAAATCATTGTCGAAATTTGCTATGGGATGGTTGACCATTGTGGTTTGAACTGTATACCCCTTGTGAGTTGAAGGGGTACTTGTAAGAATGAGGAATTTTATTAGTAGATATTTGTGACATATGTTTTAATTCCTTGATTGAGATTGCTAAGAGCAAAAATTTTTTCCCCTTCAATCAAGAATTAAAACATGAGGGTTCTAAGAAATTTTTCTTCAAGCCCATGATAAATGTGGAAATTTGAGTCTGAGATTTGCGAGGATGTCCCAATGACTGCTCCATTATTTTGGGAGGCTTTTGGTGATGTTGCAATGCTTCTTGAAAGAGGCCTAGGTAAGCTTGAATTAACTTTGGGCTTGAATGGGCCATCGTCTTGTTTGTAGTTTCCTCATGTGGAGGTGGAGATTCTTGTTTACTAGGACGATATTACCCCGGTTAGCATCACCTTCACCTGTAAGTGACATGATGTATGTATGAATGACTTTATGCATGAATAATATTTATCATATGATGTATGCAGATATCATTGACATGGGCTTCGTTCATTGAATATCCTTTTCTTGTGCTGGTGCATGGTTGCCGCTAGGGTTTATCTTGTTAGGGATTCCGTGGATGACTCCCTCAAAGCGATGACCTTGGGTTCGTTGAATCAAATTCGAGTTTAAAGTTTGGATCTAGTTTGAGGAAAGTCTGGATGAGTCGTTGATCCCGCATTGTATCGGCGATGATCGCTTGGAAGTCTTTTGCCTGAAGTGTTGAAGGTATATAATGTAGTGCAAGTACCGTTCCATGGAGGAAATGATGAACTTGATAATGGTTCTAATTTCTGCGTAGATTGCCCTTGCGGGTTTTCAATCTATCAAACCTTGTCTTAATTTTTACCTGGATCGCCTTTTCAGGTTTTCAATCCACCAGACTCATTTTTCTTTATTTTTTTAGATGTCTACTTGTGATATTCTACCATTGGCATGCAAGTAATAAAAATAAGCATATGCATAAATATTAAGAAAAAATGATAATTCATTGATGAACTTAACAGGGGTATAAATGTTTCAAATGATTTGACTCCTGCCATTGATTAGCCTTTTCAGATTTTCTAACTAATGTGGTTCTCTCGATGTCCTAAGTTTTGCCTGAGCCGTCCTTTTCAGGTTTTAACTCAGCGGACTATTCTTTTTGTGTTTTGAAAGGAAGCCTTAATTTTTACTCAACTAACCGAGTGTTTAATTGACAAGCTAAATACAAATTTATTTTATTTGGTGATACCGCTTTTGATTGATTTATTTCTTTCACCTATGCGTGATGGCAATTGGTTGATTTGGTAGATTTGGTTAATCGATCATTGTCCATGTCCACAACTTCATTTGTTGACTCGTTCAACATTTCTGATCGATTGGTTGGTGCTAGCACTGCTTTGCTAGCTTGAGGTGTATGTGATGATAAGTCATGATCATCGACGTTTCCTTTGATGGTGCAATGATTGCCCCATAAATAGTAATGAGTCGTGTGAAGGAACTGTTGACTTGTTCAATGGTCTGACTCTTGCTTGATTATCCCACGAATGATGGTGATCTATGTGATGGAGTTGTTGCCATGTTCAATGATCCGACTCCTTCTTTGTGGCATTACATTGGTAGTTTGGTGATGGAGTTGTTGATGTGTTCAACGATCTGACCCCTTCTTTGTGGCATTGCACCGGTTATTGGGTCCCAACTTGCTTGGTTGACATTTTAGCTTTATTCTAGCTTCGATCCCTTTGATCTTTGCGTGAGTCAGTGGACATTTCATGTTTGGAGATCTTTCCATTGATCTTTCATCTTTGTATGATGAGGCAATTGCTATCACACGTTGTCTAAGTACATGTATTTATTTCTCACTTTCTCTCAAGAGTCAAATCATTTGAACTTATTATGGGGAATCCATTTATACCCAAATTAATTTCATGATATGATGTGTCACATGTGCTAAAAAAAGTATGTATATGCTTATAAGAATGTGTGATGTCATTAATAGAATATCAAGCAAGCAAGCAAAGTTTGAAGCATTCAAGGACTCAAAAGCCTCATTGACAGAGTTTGTTAACATAAAAGAATTTAAAAAGTACTAATTATTACATCATTAGCATTCTCATCCTCCACATGCGGAGGGTCTTCTTCCCCAATGGTCACCTTTTAGTAGTCATCAGCTTGCTTCCTCTTCGGCTGCACAGGGTTGGAGGATGATGCCCCTGAGTCATTCTTCTGGGACCATGACTCGCTAACTAGGTGTCGTCTCGAGGAATTTGAGCCACTCCTTTCATTCAGCCTTTTCAAATACTGTGTTATAAGAGGGGTAGGCATCCATTCCTAACTTTTCTTTGTATTCCGGCAGGGCTCCAGCTATCAATTTTGCAATCATCTCTGGCAGACTGAGATGATCTTTCAACAACACCTATGTAGCCATCCATCGGGTGTAGTATGACTTGAACAACTCTCCTGGTTTCTATCTCACGGCCTCCAGGTTTTGCATGGTCATTTTTATCTAAGAATTGAAGCTGTACTACTCTATCAAAGCTGTTGAAAGGCGCTCCCAGTTTTGGGACACCTCCGGGGGTAGATTGTTGTACCATCGGTTGGCCGGGGCTGCCAATGTGACTATAAACATTTTTGCTAGCATTTTGTAATTGACTCATTGGGCTCTCATTACCATTTGGTAATTAGTTAAGTGGGCCCGGGGATTGCCTTCCCCATCAAATTTCACTATCTCTGGCATGGTAAAGTTCTTAGGGAGCCACTTATCACTTGGTGCAGTGGGTGGCACCGGGTAGGCGGTGGCTTGGATGCCTGGGTGTTGTGTTACGTGGGTCGCCAATAACTGATACCATAACTCTTCCATACTGGGTTGGGGAACCGAGTAACCCATCTCCTGCCTGGCTGAACCATTGAACTGATTATATGGAACTTAGAGATATACAGGGCCCCTGGGAGGAATCGCATAAGTTAATTGAGGTGGGAATTGACCCTGGTATTGCATAGCCATAGTGTTAACATTTGCGCCATTATTGTAAGGCGGAGCTTGGAAAGTTGGAAAAGATCCCGGCGGAGGATAGGACGTTTGCATATTTGGAATGAACTCTGAAGACGGTGCTCCAGGCCTTGCGGTGGCTATGAGCTATTGAGACCCCTGATGGTAACTTAGTTGCGCGGGCTAAGCTAGCGTTTCTACAATCAACTGATCCGCCACTCCTGTTATCTGACCATTACTGCTCATTGCCTAGCCCGCTCCGAAGCCATTCTGTCCAATTTGAAAAGGTGACTGTGTCTGAGGGAATGTGGGCCCTACTTGGCTGACTTCGAATTAGGTGCTAGGAGATAGGAGGATGTGAGGGGTAAAGCCAGGTCTTCCAGCCCCATGGTGGGTGGTAGCAGTAGGACCCTGGATGTTACCAATGGGCTCCTGGTCTGACATCCTACCCTCTAGCTATCTAGGGTGAGAATGGAATTGGATAGCTTGAATGAACTGGTCACTGTGAAGAAACGCATTGAGTGTGTTGGCTATGTCTTGGCATATCGTAGACTGGGAGGTAGCAGGTCCACCTTGGTCTAGTTGATTAGTTCCCCCTGGCACGTTCTGTTGGTCTGCCATTCCATCGATTTTCCCTAAGTTGTTCACTGATCTTCGTCCTGAGCTGAACCCTAAACCCGAATCTGAACCCGAATCCTCACTGGAACCTGTGTGTGGGAGACCCTCTACAAATGATTCTGTTTGGTGAGCCACAATAGGAGAGATCTGAACGAACCGATGACCTGACCGCTTCCAAGATTTAACTGAAGCAAGGATAAATTCTATCATCAGAAGTGAAATGCATGTTTAACCGATTATGGACTAGTGCATGTAATGCTCATGAAATGGCTGCAATATAAAGATTAGTATGCCATGATGAGTAAAAAGTTGTTGTCGAAGGTAAGTGTGGTTTGCCAATCTTTTTGAAACAAACCGGGGTTAGTTATTAGTAATAAAGACGTGACTCAAATGACAACAAGACCCGACCCGTGTGGTGAGTGCTTGAGGTTAAGTTGACCCGTGTTTTGCCAATCCATTTGAAATAAAATAGGTGGATTGCCGTATTACCCATGTGGTAATAGGCTTATGGTTGAGGTGTGACTCGCGTTTTGCCAATCCATTTGAAACAAAATAGTGAAGTTTGCCTATTACTCAAGTAGCAATAAGCATTCCAAAGTCGTTTAAGGGGGTTGCATCCTGGAGATGAAAGTATGTGTTTGCCACACCTTTTGAAACAAACAAATCAAAGAAAATGACTAATGGTCATGTATTAACCAAGTGGCAATACACTTTCGAACTTTGAGACCTCATCACCAAGGATTACTCTCGATGAGTTTGAGTTCGGGTAAAAACATTGCGTCATACCCTATGAGGTACTTAGTAAAAGGATGTCGTTTTGGCAAGAAAGGTGGTAAGTTTGCCAATCCTTTTGAAACAAACCAACAGAAAAAATGATAAACGGTCATGTATCATCCAAGTGATAATACACTTTTACCTCTAAGGGCTAGGGATTGATCTTGATGAGTTCAATTTCGGGTAAAACAATGTGTTTTACCCTATTTTTTAAGAGTGAGGTGTTCTAAGAGATTCACGTGTGAGAACACATAATTCTAGGTGACGCTATCTCATCGCGTCTGTCTAGCTCTTAGGTAAACAGTACCAGGATAATGACATGTGTATGTATAATTTGTGTTTGCACAACAAATCGTGTGTTCGCATGATGCTCTTTGTGAAATAAGAATGGTGATGTGATGAACACATACACATAGCACACAAAGTATCTCTTCCAACCTTATGTCTCTCACGTATAAGGGGTAGGCTCCTAATATCTAGGCTTGGATCATCTTAATACTGTGAAGCATTAAGGAGCGAACTGACACAAAAAGATGCATTTGTTTTGGTGAACCTAGGGAAAGTGTCTACTGTTTCCTTATATGAGCTTAGTCAATAGTTGTTGATGTAGAAGGTTTTGTTGCACTATGATACACTTTTCCCCCTTTTTCAAGAGAGTCCATGCGGTATGGCAACAAGTGATCCACTCGCTAAGTTCCTTCGATCACCAAGGGGTCACGAAGTATACTTTCGCAAGCTTCTCGGTAAAATAGGGTAACCTAACCTTAATGGCTAATCCATCTAATGCATATGCTTTGTTTGATATTTTAAATGTGGGTTATCTCATTTGACGACGTTTCAATACTCATCCAAAAATCTTTTAAACTTTTAAGTTATAAAAAGATATCCCCAGCGGAGTCGCCACTGTGAATGGATGACGTTTCGGTGGTCCCGTGCAGACACCGCGAGGCGCCGGCCCCGTGAGATGGGGCGTGGGATTTTTGAAAACATAGATTTTGGGCTTTTGGAAAAGCGCATTGGAAAAGAGTGTTTCGCTTTGAAATGTGTGATTTTCAAGCTTAAAAGACTCGAGATAAGAATCTTATGGTACTTAGAGTCACCACCCAGATCAGCTCTTCCGGGGATATTTTGGTACAGCCTAGATCCGTTAAGCCTAAGCTATATCATAGTTCAGAGATTCTGGTCCGGGTTGAGTTATCTATTTCATCATCATTTGAGTTAAGTTACACTACGAGTGAGAAACCACGTTTATAATATTCAAACTAAACTAGATGTTTTCGGTTTATGTTTATCGCGCATGCATAAAATAGTAAGTAAACTGCGGAAAGTAAACACGTAGAAAATTAAATGCGCCTATTCTATGGGTTATTAATTACATCATTGGGCTTGGGGTTTTACAAATCGCCTAAATATATCGGCATCTAAGGGGTATAATCGCCTAGAATACATTGATATCTAATAAATATTACATTGGATTTCGAAATTGAAAGCAATACCCGAAGAAAAGTAAATCCTAACATACATCTATCCTAGACTACCTGCATCCACAAAGGTTAGCACAAATACGACACAACACAAATAATTACAAGTATGTTCGTTTTGATTTTATACGAGACCAGTATGGTCTAATTTAAAACATCGGAGAGTTTGAAATTTCTTTTTCATAAAAAAAGTTCGCTTTATACACACAAGTTTATTTAACCCATTTTAGTGAAAATGCCACATGCGAATATTTGTCGAGTCGGTTATCCGGGAAATTCGGTTCCCTTCGTCGGGGTTTCCTAACACACTTCATAATAATATTGACAGAAAATAAATGTAGGTAAAAAACATAAACCGTGAAATTATTAAAATATTCTGAAAAAAGTAACATTAAAGCCGATAAAATAACGTTCCCGCGAATGAAACTCGGGTTTGTAAAATTTTCACATGTACGCTTCATGTTACTGAAAACTCAGATCTCATATCTGAATGGTCACCACTAACCCTCTCGAACATGAATCGAAACCCAAAAATATTACAAATATTCTGCCCTATAGTCTGCCTGGAAAATGACATCGTTCGGCAATATCTTGATATCGTTCAACGATATCGCGATATCGTTCAACAATATCAGGATATCATTGAATGATATTGCGATATCGTTCAATGATGTTGGACATGCAGAATACATGTAGTTTTTGCTATTTTTGCCAATCTTTACATTTTCACATATTTAACACATCAAACACTTATATATGATAAAAACACGTGAGGCACGACTCTAGGAACTCAGAGGCTTACCCCGTAGCTGTGAATCCACTTTGTTCCATCCACGAGAATACCTAAAAAGTCCTCCTCATTTCTTTGGTCCGGTTTGCGGATTTTGACGAAAACAGAGATTAGAATTCTCCCTTTTTAGGGAAGGTAGTGCTTCCTAGATATGGTGTATGTAATGAGAAAGGGAAGAACAAGAGGTACTTCTTCCTTTGGGTTTAGATCTTAGAAATGCTCTAAAACCTAAACTTTGAACTTTGGTTTGTGTTTTGTGTTTTTGGGATATTTTTTTGGTTATTTTTTCTTGTTCCTTATGTAGAGAGCTTCAGATTTTCTCTGAATAGAAATCCCTTTGTTCATTTTCTGCTCCTTCCTCTATTATAGACTCCTTTCAATCCAAAAGTCATCCACTTGTACCCATACATTTTGTTATTTTCCTATCATTTTCTTCCACCCACTAGTGGTCATAATGGGTTGGCAGCATGTTGACGAGGTGTCTTGGCGGAAAAGTCCAAATTATGGGTGAGGGATGGGTGTTTTTCATTGAATAAAGCAAGATCTGCTTTTTATGTCTGTCTGTAAAGTTGAATAAAGCAAGATCTGCTTTTTTTTGTCTGTCTGTAAAGTTGATATCGTTAACTATACCGGCGGATATCGTTAACAATATCCATTAATATCGTTAACGATATCGAACAAGGTAGCGGGCTTTTTAAAGAGAAAAAGGCCCAAAGAAACAAGGCAGATGATTTTCAGATGATTTCGGGGCCCTGCAAAATGCAAAATGCTAACAAGGGAAAAATTATAGCTTCATCATCAAAATCGCGAGTCGAGAGTAGCAATCATGTGCTCACACTTACAACTTTGCTTTTCTTTCTACTTATACTTTCTATTTCAAAGTTTATGATATGTCTATGCGTCATAATGAGTATTTCATATTAAGTCTTTTATATTAATTAAGTTATATGCTTTTGAGTTAACTTTAAAAGTAGTTTTGGGGTTAACAATATCGTGTATAATCACTGGATTTGTGATTTTAACGTTGTTTAGTGAGCCAGCATTTTTGGAATGGTAACTTCCTAAATGTGGCTATGTGAGAGCTACCCGTACTAAGCATAATACTATTGTTGTCAAGGTTTATATAATTGTCTTGATTCATTTGCACCAGATTTAGAAAAGTCATTTCATGTGTTTCTCTGCAATGAATCATTGAACATCTGAGTGTCTAGAACCGATTATGTTAGATTAGTTTAGTGAACGTAATAACTTTGTTGAACTTGCATGCTTTCTTTGCTATACTTATTTCGTAGGGAAAATCTATATATTTAAAATCTCTAATCTTCCATACATATATCTATCCATTCTTAATTCTTATCCTCCTATCCAAAACTTCAAATTATTTTATTTTATTTTCTTCATTCCATTTTCCTTGTTGATCTTTAGAGCTAGTCCTTCCCAGTGGGATCGATATCTTTTAAAACTACAACGTAACTATATACTTACAGTTATCATCATTTTTCTATCTTGATAAGTGGTATTGACAACACCTATACTTGACATGAATAAATTTTCGGCACCATTAATATATAGCCAACATCTTTGCTAAAAAGTTATTAAACTTATCAGTAGAAAAGTGGCAAACATGTTTCAACTTAGGTTATATCAATCATGGTATGCTTTGGAGATCCTTTTATGTTGATTTTAAGTTTTTGAAATTCCGCTAGCAACGTTGCATGTTTAATTACTATCTTGATTAACTAGCCATATGTACATCACTATGGATTGTAACTTCCTTGAATCCGAATTTTATTACCTTAACCAACATCATGACCAGGGGGAGAATACTTATAACTCACTCAGTTAGTTAGACATAATGGATCCAACCAAACAATCCTCATCAACTATATAGACCATCAACTTAATTCCAAGATCACCACCCGAGTCTGATTATCTTTTTGGATAAATAAACATTTATTTTCCAATTAAATCACAACTAAACCAAAGCGAACGAGGAATGCTCCCGGGGATCGAACGGATACACCAAAGTGGATTCATACCGAAAGGGTAAGCCTTTGAGTTCCTAAAATTACGGATTTCGTGCTTTCATCTGCTTCATCTCTTTCTTATTTTTATTTGTGGACCTAGGAATTATTTTTATTCCTTATTATTATACATGTAGTAATTCTCTTCTTCATCTTTTATTTCTTTTTAATTTTTATGTTAGAATAGCCAACGAAGGGAATTAAAATTATTCCTGGATAACAGACCTCACCTTATGCCATGCAATCATTTTCACTAATAAAATTAATCAACATACATGTAAATAAAAATGAACTATTTTTTATTTAAAATAACAACTTTAAATAGTCAATATTTTAATTAGGCCACATGGGCCTCGCTAAAATCAAATCAAACATATGTGATATCCCCTGTGCTAACCCTTGTGGATGCAAGTTAGATGTATGCCTAGGATTTATTTTCCTTCAGGTATTGCATATATTTTTACAGAAAATGTTTAACAAGTTAGCGGGCGGTTGCATCCCCTGATTTTTGTAATTTTTTGTAACCTTTACTTTCCCGCATTTACTTTTCCGCATTTATTTAATGCTTTATGGATGGTTTACTGCTTCCGCATGTGTGTTAAATCATTACAAACTCAAAAAATGACCTAAGTACGAATATGCACAATTAAGAAAATACGGTTATCTATAGATGTAATATAGTGTGATCACATAAGAAATAAGTAACTTATCACATACCCGAATCTCTATATCTTAGTGGGCCGTTCCCCGGATTTTAAGCCTCACAGGACTCTAACTCCTGGAAAGAGCTAATCCAGGTGGCGACTCCACACTAAGAGACAGTGGATTCGGGTTTGAACCAATCTAAAAACATTTTAGCTCTCTCTTTCCAACCTTTCGGGTCCCCGACCCGGTGCTTCTTTTTAATAAACACCCTAGTGGACCGGGCCTCTCATTTTGCGCACTCTCGGCCCACCACTCCGTGTCGCCCACTCATAGTAGCGACTCCAATGGGGATTTTTCTGAAAACATATTTTTCAAAGATTTTAGATTTTGGATAAGTGCAAAAAATTATTGATCACATTATTCCATTTTCTCTTAATTATGACATATTCATAATAACGCATTGCAGTAAAAGGGATTAGCCCATAAGTTTAAGGTACCCTTATTACCGCGAAGCTTTCTCTTGTACTAATCTGCCTCCCTAAGAAAAGATAGTACTTGAGCGAGTAGAGCACTTGTTGCCATATCGCATGTACCTCCCTCAACCCATTTGGGGAGAGGCTTGGAGTGCATTTTAGTGCAATAAAAACCTTCTACATCAACAACCCATTTACAAACCTCATGTAAATAAACCATAGGCATTTTCCCTAGGGTGTTACCCAACAAACGGCCATGCATTATATTTTTTCCTATAGGTGCGCTCCTTAGTATAGAGACTAGCCAAAACCTTACACGTGGGAGTTTTATGGTTAGAAGTTTGGACGTTGCACGCTATGTGCTATGTGTATACCGCTTTTAATTTGCCACTGAACAAATATCATACTAACCACGAATTTTTGTGCAGACACTTGAACGCACACACTCATGATATTAAATGTACATATCACAATACCAAACCAATATCACATACACTTAAGCATAGTTGACACTATAGATCGTGTCACCCTAGGACAACATAAAACCACTTACCCCTTTTCAACGACTATTAGCTTGTACATGACAAACATACCGTTCTTTTACTACATGATGTCCACTTGACATACCAACACTTAGCCCACTAGGGGCAATAACACATCCCACACATTACCTATGAAATGTCCATTCGATGTCCAAAGCATAACCCAAATAGGGTAAATACCTACCCAAACCATTTCCCACGTTAAAGGATATACCGGTTGATGTCCTAACCTAAGCCCACACGAGGCAAACTTACTTCAAAAGTCTTACCTTACCAAATCTTCAAGGGTATACGCTTCATACCCAAATCATTCGCCCACACAAGGCAATAATTCACGTATCACCACATACCCTTAAATAGTGATGACCACATAGGTATCCAAAAACTCCACCCTAGCTCGCGCAAATAACCAAATCATTCATTAGGTACCTACATATCCTAGTTCTTCTTAAATGCATTTGCCAACAATGAATAGCTAGCTACGCTCATTCACCAACACATCGGGAGGGCCCAGAATGCAGTATCCAGCCCAGAGGTCATTCTTAACAGCGTCAATCCAACAGGGGGACTCCCACCTCACACGTGGTGTCCCCAACTACCTTTTATCAATTCAGGGCAGGACAAAGTCAACTGAACTAGGCTCCGATTGGGTAGCCAGGATATAACTTTACCGTTGCAGTCTCTTATTCTCTTCATCAACCTACTCATGACCTTTTTGGAAATGATCGCTACGAGTTTCGATGAGGGAGAGATGTGAGCAACTCAGGGGCTGGATTTTTTAGACAAATCCATCAATTTTCCAGCCACAAATAGCGTCTAACAATGTACTATTTCAGGGGCAGCAGCTTACCTTTACCGATAGAATTGATGCCTTCACTTGGGAAATCAAAGATCGTTGAATCTACTCTGCCGGATCATTTTGCAGCAGCTATTATGCCAATCCTGGTTGGCCCGAGCCTTTGATTGACATTACCATTGTTTGGAAGTCACATTTACTACCGAGAATTAAATTCTTTGGTTGGCTAGTCTTCCATGGTCGGCTAGAAATGAGGCCTTTTCTCGTATCGCACGACTGTAATGCTTTCATTGATGAATCATGCCCTACTTGCAACGAAGCGGAAACTCTAGATCATGCTCGTCTTCTTTGCCAAAGCAGCTCCCGTATTTGGCATGAATTTATAAGATGGTTCGATCTTCAATTCCCCTTGCCATGCATTAGCACAGGTTTTTGGGAAATTTGGCATTGTTGTTTTCGACCAGGTTTGTACCGTAACTTTGGAACCTCTTTATGGTTTATCATATCTTGGAACATTTGGAAATGGCGCAACAAATTTTATTTATATTGATTTATTTTCATTGTAATAATCAACAGCTTTCCTTTTCAACCTCGGATATCTTTGTTAACTCTAGGTTTTTGCTTTGTAACTAGATTCCTATGTTTTCCGTTCTCACCTTGAGAATGGAACAATTATTTTAATAAAAGAGAGGCGAGAGTTTTATAGGTAAACGACGAAACCAACCAAGTTGGGGACATCGTCCTGAAATTTTCTCTCATCTCAATCTTTTAGCTTTCGGGGAGACACATCGTCTCTTCGGGAGTTTTTTTTAAAAAAACTTACTTAATTTACATTTTGAAATAATAAAATATAAAGTGTGATATAT